>JARHVA010005784.1:120000-175000 GCA_037957365.1 Torreya grandis
TTATCAAACTTAGTGTTTGTCAAAGTTATACACTGTCATAATGCACAAAACATCTGGAACAAGTTGAGGGGCATCTATTAAGGAGATGATAAAGTAAAGCAAGCCAATATACAAACTTATAAAGGCAAGTTTGAGAACCTTAAGATGAATGAAGAGGAGAAGATTTCATACTACCTCCTTAGGGTAAGCCTTGGAGAGGAAATGAAAAAAATTCAATCATTTTCAAGAAGGTTTTAATATCTTTTCCATCAAGATGTGATTTAAAAATCTCTACAATAGAAGAAGAGATCTAGATAAACTCATTTTTTATGAGTTGCATGGGACCTTCACAGCCTATGAGATAATAATGGGAGAGACATACACCTTCAAGAGAGAAGCCACATTCAAAGTAGCCAAGCACGTAAAGGAAAAAACATTTGCATCTAAATCTGAGGAGACTAATGAAGAAGAAGCTAACTTTGTCGAAAGACTAAAGAGAGGATATAGAAAATACATAGGTAAGTCATAATTCAAATTCTTTAACTATGGTAAAGTAGGACATTTTGTTTCTAAATGCCCTCATAATAAAAATGATAATTTTGAGCAAGTAGAGAGTAGCAAGAAAGTAAATCCCTACCATCCGAAGAAGAAGAACTTCTTCAGAAAACAAGAATGGTCTATACACAAAAGAAGATAGTGACTCAATGGAAGATAGTGATAGTTCAAATTATGATCATGACTATGATTTTATGGATAAGGAAAATTAATCCCTATTCATGATAGTAGGATCAATTCTATAAATCTAAATCAATTTGAAGTTGAAGACTCGGATGAAGAAGAAGAAGGAGAAGTTGATCTAGAATGTGAGATCATATGTGCTCTAGATGAGAAAAGAGAACTCAAAACAAAAGAAGCTTAGACAAAAGTAAATTGAGAAAATGCCTAAAAGTCTTGAGAAATCTGATTGGATGTTAATTAACCTATAGTCACAAGTTGAAGAAGCTAAAATAATAAAAGATGTTGTCAAAATGGAACTACAATCTAAATCTAATGAATGTCTGAAGCTTGAGGTAGAAATAGTGGATTTGAGAAAAGAACTTTAAAAATCCAAAAGTTAACTAAATAAAAGTATATATTTGATAGGACGATTAGACATTATTGATGAACTGATCAAATCTCAAAATCCCTCAAAAGAGAGATCAAGTATTGGTTATGGGAAGGGAAAAAGTCAACTAGTATATCTGCTAACCTATATGAAAACTTCAAAGAAAAAGGAGAATCAACATCAAAGAAGGACAAATTTTTAAGGATAAAAATAAATACTCAAACATAACTGATGTGAAGAAATATAAACCTAAAAAGAAGCTTTAAAAAAAAAAAAAAAAGGATAAAGGTAGTTGATGATGATGGATACACCAAGGTGAGAAATTTGAAGAAGCCATAACTTGGAAGAATTCCTCATGTTACACCAAGAAATGTTATGAACAGGTATTCTTCATCTTTTTATGGTTATTTTTATAGATTTAATAATTTTGATCATAAGGCTAGTAATTTTAGAGTTGCAACTACAAGGAGAATCAATTTTGTAAGAAAAAAATCATTTTCACCCTTAGTAGATACATATGTAATGTGTTATAATTTAAATAACTTTGGTCACATAGATAAACATTATATAACTAACTTTGTAAGATAAAAAATACATAATGTAAAGAAATACATGCCTCCCAATGTGAACAAAGGTTCACAAGTTTCTAAAAAGAAGCTAAATAAGAAAGCCAAGGATGTGTAGAGAGTGAAAAATCATTCTATGATTTCTCAGACTGCACTCCATACCAAGGAGAAAAATTTGTGGGTGATAGATAGTAGATGATCAAAACATATGACTAGTGACAAGAGCAAGTTCACCAAATTGAGCAAATTTAAGGAAGGATTTGTAAGCTTGGGAGATGGCACAATAGTAAAGATCAAAGGTAAAGGAACCTTGAACATAGATGGTAAATTATCTACACATGGTGTCCTTTATATTAAAGGATTGAATCGTAATCTATTAAGTTTCATCAAAATGTGTGATAATGGATATAAGGTCATATTTTATGTATAAGGCTACAAGCTAAAGAGATCTGGAAAAATAGTTGCATAAGAGAAAAAGATTGAGAGCACTATCTACAATCTTGTTGAAGTGAATGGTTATAGTTGCTTGATGGAAAATATTGATGACAATTAGTTTTAGCATAGGAAAATGGGTCATGTCAACTTTGATAATCTAGTCAAATTTAACTAAAATAAGTGTGTAATGTGGTTCCAAAAATCCATCACTTGTTTTTGTGGACAACATACTAATCAGTTTGGTCCTATAGACCAAAACTCTCTCTTTTCTTTCTCAAAAATGTTCTGAGCAGTTAAGTTTTTCAAATATTCTAGCCTTTTCAGCTAAGGAAGCCACATGTTCAATAGGCAGGCCTTCTTCAAAGGAAGTTCAAAACACTTAAGGCTTTTCCTTAGTGTTTTGAGGATGGTTCAATGCAAAGGTTCATTCAAAAGACTTAATTGTAGGCTTCAAACAAATAGAATGAACCACTTTGAACCATTGAACCATTGAATGCCACCTTTGCAAGGTTCAAAGGTTCAACAAGTTCAAAGGTTCAATGACTTCAGTAGACTTAAAGAAAACAAGGCTTCGAAGAGTTAAGATTTAAATTTGAACCATTGAACCTTGAACTTAAAAAGAGTTCAAGGGTTCAAGGTTCAATGAGTTCAATAAGTCTGAAAGACTTAAAGAAAAGAAAACTTCAAAGAATGAAGATTGAACTATTGAACCGTTGAAACTTGAACCAAAAAGAGTTCAAAGGTTCAATGAGTTCAAAGGTCCAATGACTTAGATAGACTTAGAAAATCTAGAGAGTTTGAAGCTTCAAAGAAATCAAGAAATAAGATTAAATTATTGAACCATTGAACCTTGAACCAAAATGGTTCAAAGGTTCAACGAGTTCGATAAGTTTGATGTACTTAAAGAATAAAAGGCTTTAAAATAAAGAGAATGAATCATTGAACCATTGAACCTGAAAGGTTCAATAGGTTTAAAGGTTTAAAGAGTTCATAAGTTTGAAAGGAAGTTTTGAGTGAATGTGGCCCTTCATAAAACCATTGAACCTTTGAACCAAAAGAGTTCAAGGTTCAAGGTTCAAAGAGGTTCAAAGGCACCAGTGACGTCCCCATGGATGTCAAATTTAGAGTGATGGAATAATCATTAATTTTTAAAAGATCTAAGAATAAACTAAGTGACCAACTAAGGAAGGAGCTGAATAAGCAAATGGAGAAAGTGAGAAGATATCCCCAAGAGCTTAGATTGTTAAGACAAGACAAAACGTGACAAGAAAAGAAGGAGAAACTATAGGAAATCTAGAAATATCTATAGGAGAGTTATTTCTAGTAGGTGAAATAGTACACTAGGTGGACATCAGGGAACATAAACATTTAAAGACATGACCTATTTTTTTCCATTGAGTAAAGGCGAATGGACAGCCGTGTAAGTATCTAAAAGAAAACTAGACAACCCATGCTGAGAAAGAGACATTTGAGATAATTCAAAATGCCAAAGTCAAGGCTGATGACCTATTCTAGCATGGGCTATCTTTATGAAAATAAGCACCCAAGTCTTTCTTGAGAGGATAAATATTGTAATCTCTCTTTTTGTATAAGGGGAGATATCTATGTTATCAAAAGCAAAACTCTACCTAAATTGAAAGGCAATCTTGAGACTTTGAGCTTAGATTGTTAATCATTTTTTTTTAAATGAATGAGAAAGCAAGTGACCTTTCAAACTTTGTGTTGGAATAAGCTTGTGTCATGTAGGAAATTATTCTTATGTTTGTCTACTAAATACAGTCTTGTCTATTTAATCCAATAAGTAGAATGAGTGGAAGTAAGCTGGAAGATGTCCGAAGCCAACTATCAGAGACTTTGTGCTGCCATAATTGCCTTTAGTTTGTGTTTTGTGTAAAGGATACTAGAGAGACTTTGAGTTCTCTTTATCCTTCATAATCCTTTACTATGTTGTTGTTTTAGGTGCAGACATTGAGCTATGTTTAATCCTATTGTGTTCCTTTGTCCCAATCAGTAGGAGAGACAACTAAAGAAATTTGTGTTTTAGTTGGTTTCTTTTGGTTGTCATTTCTACCTAGGGAAAACCATATTGTTTGATGAATATCACTTCTAAAATAAGAGAAGTGTCCTTTCAGTATTTACACCAAAATTCTCCTCTATTTTATGAACATAATCTCTAAAAAAAGAGAGATGGATGGTATGATTTCACCCCTAACTATATTTTTATTTTAAATTAGTATATATTAGTCTATAGAGAACCTCCCCTTGATGAGAGGAAAGATTTATATCCTTATGATGTGGTAGACCTACATATTTTGTGGATTAAATCTCCTTATGTTGTGGTTGATGCACCTATTTTTCCATCGGTCAAGTGGTGACAAAATATTCACCCAATAGTTTTTTGCAACTCCACTAGGGATCGAAAAAAATTTCTAGTCCTTTTCTAGTCTATTCAAATTAAAGCATTTCATATCACTGAGGATCAATGTGAAGTAGGAAAGAACACTGCCAGCTTCATGCCAACAATTTTTGGTGACTCCACTTGGGAATAAAACATGCAGTTTGAAGCCTTAAGCATCAAATTGATGCAGTTTTAGTTCTTTTTCATATCTATTTTAGCACTCTAGCTGACCCACCATACACATGAAGCCAAAGAGCTTGAGGTATTATTAACCCTATTTTTGAGCTTGTGTAGCAAAATAATTTTGATCTTTCCCCTCCACAAATTCACCTTTAGTGAACTAGGAGTTTTTCTCCTACAAATATTAGGTTCCCAATACCAGGCAAAGTAACACTTTCCTCTACTAGTAGAAATTTGTCCATACATATCCCATAGAGATTTATTATACCTCCTTTCAACAGCCATATCATGCCAGCTCAAGGCCCTTGGGGTAATACTTTTGGTCCCCTGAATCTAGCCTCACCTCTACATGAGCTGCCTCATAGCTCAAGGAAAAATTTCCCCAAGTTCTATGATGATGGGAAGGTTCATCCTGATGAACATATTGTAGCCTTTTGCATAGCCTGTGGTGTAATAGGTGTTGAATATGAAGACATTATAGTTAGAATATTTGTGGAGACATTGCAAGGCGTTGTTGTAGACTAGTTTTTTCACTTAGAAGTACAAACATTTAAGGACTAGGTCAACCCCTAACCAACCTAGTTCATGACCTAGTTAGCTTTTTATTAATTATAATACTACGTCGATTGGGTCAAACTTGTCGACCTAAACTTTTAGAAGGGTTTTGGGTTAGATCTGCCTATATAAACACTTCCATTTAACCATTTTTAGAGAGTATGAAAGATTTATTATTTGTTTTTGCTTCTTTACAATCTTCTCTTACACTATTTTAATTGAGGAGTCTTAGCTTAGGGATTTTACTTTGAGAAGAATCTAGTCTTGTTAAGAAAGATTGGATGCTTTATCCTTTCTTTATGATCTTTACAAACCACAATAACCTCTTGTGAAACACTTTTGACCAAGGGAGATACTAAGTCTCGATGTGTTCATCTTCTAGGTAAGTATTTATAACTTTGTTCTTCTCTTTAGTAGATAGAAGTATCATAAGTAATAGCTTTTGAATTATATATATATATATATATATATATATATATATATATATATATATATATATATCCATGTGTTAGGGTTTTACCTATACATAGCTTAATCAAAGTTTTACTTTGCATGTTTTCTTTAATATCTACTAACCCCGACTTTGTGCCAACAGATTTGGTGAGCACTAGATTATATTTTTACTTTAATTATTATTAGTTTAATGAATATGAAAACATATGACCTAGTTAGGGTTATTGCATAGTTTTTATTGACTAGAGGCTATAAAACCCTCCTTAGTAATATTATTATGGTAAGACATACCTTGATTAGGTCTAGTAGATCCATATTGGTCTTGACCTTGATTATCTAATGTATCCCCAATTAGAAGTGTAAGGAAGATCTATCTTCTTTGAGCTATGATTGATTTATAAATCTAATGCATTTCTCATTACATACATTCATGTGAACCTGACGTGAATCTAACTCTTAGAGGTTTTCTTTCATAATTTTCATTCATATCATTTTATTATTTTTATATATTTGTGATATTAGGTCAACTAGGATTGTATAGTTATAACCTATGTGCATAGGTTTAACACATAATTGCATCAAAATGACTCTATTTTTTCATGCAAGTCTTCATCAGATATAGGTTACTAAATTGAGTAGGTTGACACAGTACTCTCATTCAATCCTAGAATAATAAACTAAGTTGAACATGTCAAATTACTCTTATAGTCAACATCCAAATAATAAACTAAGTCAACTACGTTGACTTAGTCATCTTAATAGGATTCAACAAATAGGGATTCATAGAACCAAATTGACCCAGTCGACTCAATTGGAAAAGTTTGCAAGCAACATTCAAAGCAATCCAAGAAAAAATGTACAATCCTGAGCATCTTCTAACCCACCAAGGTTGTTTTGATTCTCTCTTTTTCAATTTAGTACTTCATTACAGTTCTATTTTGTGAAAGTTTGTAGTCTTCAAAACTATAATCCTACAACAAACTAAGTCATCCTGGTTGAGATAGTTCTTTAGCCTATTTTCTATTTAAAAAACTAAGTTAACCTATTCAACTTAGTTTTTAATAACTCTTTCTTCTACAAACTAGTAGTGACCCAGTCATATGTTTCTGTTATGTTTGCATATAGTATCATTTAAACCGACTCTATACCATTCTTAATTTTTGAATTAATAATTATATAATAGTAATTAATTCACACTTTCTTTTTAGTTGTTTATATGCGTATAATAGATCACATATTATAATTAGGTGGTTTTTCAAATTGCTAATTAGTTTCACTATTTTTTTGTTTTTACACACTCTACCAAATCACACAAATTTCATAGTGCATTTAATATCTATCTTTCCAAGGCCTACCTACTTGGATTTCATCACCAAGGAGGAAGTTGACTTGGATTTCTGGCCAAGTATAAAAACAAGGTTAATTGTATATATTGACAAAACATCTAACACCTTTATCAATTCAAGACTATGAAGTGAGGGGATAAGCCCCAATACTAAGCTAGTACCATTACCAACACACATCTCTTTCAGCCTAAACATCTTGACACTATCTATAGATTGCTTTCTAGTTCCCTATTTTCAGCCAACTTACCTATTGCACTTAAAATAACACTTTATAGTAATTTAACAACACTCACAATGACTACTTAGTTAGCATTTATTTTTTAGTTGATTGCTTGCTCTTTGTTCATTGTATGCTTTATTGAAAAAAATTGCATTGGCCAATGTTGGTGCAAGGTTTTATATTGTGTGTCATTTGGATCATTCTCATTGATCCAATTATTTGTGTGTTTTCTTTTATTTTTAGCTTCAATTACATTGTAAAATATTTCCTTATTTTTATTACATTATCATTTTGTTTGACACATTCTTTTATATATTGTCTTTCTCCCTGACTACAGTACTAAATCAACCTAGTCAACCCAATACTCATTTCTACCAATTAAATTATAGTACTAAGTCAACCTAGTTGACTCTGTATCCTTATGAAATTGTATTTCTCCCTATTTATAGTACTAATTCAACTTGGTCAAATTTTTACTCTTTTGCCTTTTTTCTATAAGTACTAAGTCAACCTAGTCGACTCTATGATCTTATTGCTGACTTTGCTCTTTTGTCTAGATGACATAGTCCTCTGTCTACCCAACTTAGTTCTTTGTCTCTCATCCTTATTACTCAGCATATTATTTATTTCTTCAAGCATCATATCCCCTATAAAACTCTTCTTAGACAACTTGAATACATTTAGACACTATATGGGTGGTCTTTCCTTCTTATCTTTTCTTCCTCTTTTCAACTTGTGGGCCATCTTGTGATGCCCTCCACGCATTATTCCAGCCTTTGGGGCATCTCGCAATGCCCACCCACATATCATTTCAGACTCTAGGTTATTTTGTGATGCCCATCCCTACATCCACTACCCTTTGGGCCATCTTGTGATTCCCACTCATTCTCCATTACATGATACCAAACTAATTCAACTTCAAGAAACCTTTCTAGACACAAGCTTCTCTCACATGCTCATCCTTGATATAGACATTAGTCTAAGATCCTTATTTTTTTCATCTTTATATATGTTAACTATCTAACACTTTTTACATGATACTTACATGGGTCTAACCCTCTTAAAAAATTCTCTATCTTTTCACAAACCTTAGTCCTCCCTTTTGGTCTTTTGATTTCCCCTTTTCTTTATGAGTTGTAGTGTAAGACCATGGCTAGGACATGACCTTCCTAACAAATACTATATTTTTATTACCTTATTTATTTTTCACATTTTTTTACACCCCTGTGGATTTATCTTCTATTAGTTGCAGTGTAAGACCATGGATAGGACTTGGTCTTCCTCATAAAATCACCATATTTTCATTCCTTTTATAGAAGGTGTTTTGCACATGTTTATCATTTTTTTATTCTTGTTTTCAACTCTCACTTTTTTTTATAAATGAAATCTGCATAACAATATATGTTAGCATGTTTTCCTCAATTTCCCTCATTATTATGATAAAAAATTGCACTTCTCAGTCATTATATCCCCTTTTCATCCCTTTGTCACATTTTTTTTATGATTTGAAGTAATTTAAAGTGTTTCATGTTTCATTCTTCTTGATTTCATTTCACTCCACATTAGATAAAACAAGGTGAGTGTCAACATGACACTTTTACTTCACCTAAATTTATGAGACTCTTAGACACCATGCTCTTTGAGTTCTCTCTTAGAAACCAAGTCCTTAGCATTCAAATGAAATTCATTTGTAGTACTCATTTTTGGTTCTCTGAATACATATAGAAGAGGAATAAAAAAACCATAATGAAAGTTAAAATTCAAATCATTTGAAATAAAAGGCAATGATATATAAAAGGCAACATACAAATCTCAAAAGTCAAAATCACACCAAAATATCTGATTAAAAGTACATCTCTTATCTCCAATTGAAGCTGAAACTCTACAGTTGACCTCACAATAGAGCCAAGGTCTATTTGGGTGTAATACGTCAGTAGATTATAATAGGAGAATTCAATAACCTCTATGGTGCTACCTACTTTTTCATGTAAGTACCCAATATTCATACTAGATTGATGTTTTTATAAAGGGTCCTAAGGAATGAAGAACACATTGTGGAAAGGTAAGTCCATTTTAATTTTCATTCATATAGCCTTCATGTGATGATCTATATACTTTATTTTTTCACCTAAGGCTTGTGTGGCTAGGAGAAGTTATTCATAATAATTAAGGTTGAAAGTCCTGTTGTGTTAAAATACATAATTTGAGTGTATTGACTTTGATAAAGAGTTTCTCTACCTTGGTTTTTCCTTCATTTTCCCCTCCACCCATTTCATTTTCCCCCTTGACAGGCATGTGTGATTCCTAATCTATTTTCCATTCTTCTATACTTCCTTCTTCTTCACATTTTAAAAACATGATAGCATTACTTTGTTTAAGTTTTATATATCCTGAGATCAAAACAACATGTTTGAGAAACTATGGATTACTTTCTTTACAAAATGACTTTACATTTCTAGATATTCCTTAATTCCTTTTTACCATTTGTCATTATTTTACCACCCTTTTTTTGGACACTTGAGTTTGTTTCTACATTCATGTACTTTCTCCATTATTGAGTGAAGTTGGCTTGTTAATTCTCACTCACCAATGTTATTTTCCATTTTATGTACCTTTTTTCATTGATGATTGAGTAAGGATTGCTACTTCTCACTCCTCAATGTTGTTTTACCATTTTGATTTGCCATCTTTGTTTAAGTAAGAATTGCTACTAATTTAACATTGATGTTTGATTACCATCCTTTTGACATATATCCTTGGTTTGACTTGGTGAGTTTGCCTTTCTTACTCAAGGTTTATTTGTTTGAGTTTTTTGGACTTTAGTATCCTTGGAATTTTAGTTACTTGATTTAATCTAAATGTTGGCTTAGTCTTTTGATATAACATACCACTTGTCACCCTACCTTGTCAAATATCTAAGTATGTCCCATCCACATAGCACCAGTTATCTTGGCTTTCTTGTATTTATTTATTTATTTTCTTTAGTTTTATATTCTAAGGTTTGTTGAGTGTAGTCTCTAAACCCTCTAAAATAAAAATTATAAATACAAAAGACAACCATCTAGTGATAAAAGTAAGTTAAGGTATACATACATTTACTTTTTCACTTATTTCCCTTTCATTCATTTAATTTCAATTATTTTTATTTTAAAATACTATAATTTTTTTTAGCCTCAACATTAAGTGTTACTATGTTATTTCCCAAAGAACCATCCCCTATTAAACTTGAGTGACACATGATGAGCTTGAACTAGGGCATATGTATACACATAATATTTTCAAACATTATCAATTATTGATGCTTTTATCTTACAAGAACCCATTGAATCTCAATCTCTTTGAGTACATACCCTACGGAGTGCACCAGGAAAGGGGTGGGTAGACCATTGGTGCTTCATAAGATTGTTGTCCCTTTTGCCACTTGCTATCTACACAGTTATCTCTTAAAAACCATTCTCCTAAGCTTTGCCTCCCATTTTACACACTTCTATAGTCCTTTACCACCTTCATTATCCCTTTCCCTAACCTACACCCCGTTTTAAAAGTTTACATGACTATGTCAACCACATCGACTTTATATTCTTATTGACAAAACTTATTAGGGACTATGTCAACCCTTGGCTGACCTAGTCTATGACCTCATTGATACTAGGTCAACTGAGTCAACTTTATTGGCCAAAACTTTTGAAAGGGTTTAGGGTTAGATCTACCTATATAAACACATCCATTTCTCCATTCTTAGAGAGTAGGAAATATTTATTATTCATTTGAATTTCTTTACCATATGTTCTTCCACCATTCTAGTTGAGGAGTCTTAGTTTAGGGTTTTTACTTGGAGAAGAATTTAGTCTTGTGGAGAAGTCCTGGATGCTTTGGATTTTTTTAGTGATTCTTAAAAACCACAATAACCTCTTGCAAAGAAGCTTTGTCTAATGAAGAGATTGAGTCTCGATGGTTTCATCTTTTAGATAAGTATTTATAACTTTTCTCCTATTTTTAGTAAATAGAAGTATCATAAGTAATGTCTTATGAGTAATCTCTCTCTCTCTCTCTCTCTCCATGCTTAAGGTTTTACCTATACATAGCTTAATTAGGATTTTCTTATGCATGTTTTCTTTTATGTTTACTAACCCCCAATTTATTCTAAAAGATTTGGTGAACACTCGATTATATTTTTACTTTAATTGTTATTAGTTTAGTGAATATGAAAACATAGGACCTACTTGGGATTTTTGCATAGTTTTGATTAACTAGAGGCTTTTAAACCTCTTTAGTAATATTATTGTGGTAAGAGATCCATTGATTAGGTATATTGGATTCATAGTAGTCATGACCTCAATTATATAATGTATCCCCAATTAGAAGTGTATGTAGGATCTATCTTCTTTGAGGTAGGATTGATTTATAGATTTGATGCATTTTCCATTTTATACAATTGGTTTTTGAGTGAGGATTCAACATTCCAATCAATTCTAAGCACCATTGATAAAATGGTATTTTATTCAATATTCTCATTAGCTACCATAAAATTATTGACAAGATTCATATTTTCCTACCCATTCAAAGGCATCTATGAATAATGATGGACAATAATACTAAGCTCTAAAATCTTTTACCCTCTTTCTAATGTATAGAAGTGGCCACCATAGTCTTGATCATGAAAAACTTGAAGGAAGTTATTTTGTTAGTCTTTGTCTGCACATCTCAAGAAAAAATCACTAATATTATTTATAAATAAATTACTATCCCAAATAACATATTTACCTTCCTTTAGCTTCATATTTATTCTTTCCTTAGCATTGAAATGTGGTATTCTCTATATATCAATAAATATGTAGTCTATGAGTACCATGTATATGTGGAATATAAAAACAATATTAATGGAAAGTTTCTAATTTCATGATCATACTAAAATATTAGAGCAATAACTATTTGATCAATAGTTTATTCTGCCATAAGCTGACATAATAATTTACCTTAAACTAGCATAGTAGGATTGATTTATAGATTGTATTTTTGAACCTTTGTTATATAAATCTATTTTTTATCCTAATTATTGTTGTGTCAAAATGGGTTTCACAGTTGTATTAGGTACCATCACAATATACACAGGATAAAAAATGTAATATTTGAATTACTTGACCATTTTGACAATAACATATGCATGATTTTAAACATAGGAGTATTTGATTTCATATTATTTGATACAAAAATCATGAATGTAATTGTGGCTTACTTTATTAATAATTATTCTAAACCAAAATTGATGAGAGAATGTGAGTTGAAGGACAGCAATAAATGATTAAATATTTTTTAAACTATATACATATCAAAGTAGGTGCTTAATCAATTGAATCCTTTATATTTTCAAAAGTATATTTTCCTTAGTTATTACATTTTAAATAAGGTTTATGTCTCATCATATCAGTAATGCGTCTTTTGAGCTCTAAAAAATCCAGTAACAACATTATTAATAAGTTTAATTTTATATAAAATGAATGAATACTAGGTTTCTAACTAAAAAATATAATATATAAATTATTTATACCAACACATGATCAATTTTGATTCCTAATTTCAACACTACATGTCCAAGAAACTTACCCTTAGTTACTCCAAAGACAAATCTATTGGGATTCAAAAAAATACCATGAAGCCAATTATTTTTAAAATACCTTTTCCAAACACAGGTAATGGTCTTTCCTCTTCTTATAAAACAATGTCAAATAATCTAAGTAAACCATATTTATCATGTTCTTTGGATTGATGAAAGTAAGATCCATTTCTATTTGAAAGGTCAAACCTATAGTGATGATACCAAAATCCATTCTCGTATATGCAAACATACCACAAGAAGTGGTGAAGGTAGATTTATGTTGATTTCATTTGGCTACTTCAATCTCATTGTATCCTTAAAAACCATCCAATATAGATAGTATCTCGGATCCTATGACTACTTGTATCACTTGATGCATGATGGGAAATGGATATTTAAATTTTAGGGATGCCTAGTTTATGTTCCTAAAATCAACATGTATCTTTATTTATCCACTTTTATTATGCATAGGGAGAATGTTATCAACCCATGTTAAATTTTGAATTAAAAAAATGATTCAAACATTCAATATTTTCTAAAAACAATTAAAAATAGACCCAACTATCTTTAGATTATCTTGAATTTATTTTTGCCTGAAATGTTTTACATCAAGTTTGAGTGGCACTATATGTTGCATTTTCATTGCTTGAAATGACATGTGATCATCATATGAATACACAATAATATTTGTATATCTCTAAAGAAGATAAACAAACTTTATTCACTCTTCAAGCTAATAATATTTACTAACATTCACCATCCTAGTTTACTCTTGAAATGAAATATTCACTTTTTCATAAATAGTTGAGTTGAGATATTTTTTTTTGCATTTTATTTTTAATAAACCTATCATGTTTATGAAAAAATTATTCTAATGAGAATAAAACTTAAGGAAATTTGTTTATTTTTAGTTTAATTACTTTGTATTCATTTTATTATTCAACAATTTTTTATTTCTTAGTATGTATTGAAGATTTTTTGTATGTTGAATCAGTTCCCTAAAAGTAGATATTTATGATTAGGTCAAATTTCTCAAGAAAAATAATAATTTCCTAAACATTATTGAATACCTTCAAATTTTTAGAACTATCTATCACATTAGGTCTATACACTAATTCAATAGTGTAATTATCTTTATTAATATCTGAACAAGGTATTAATTAGGAAGTAAATAAAATGAGTGCATCATCATTTGCATTATTTTATCTAGGAATAAATTTTATATATGTATTCAAAATTTTCAATGATATCCCATACCTTCTTACATTATTGATTCAAATGGTTATTTTTCAATTGATATTGGTCCCTACTTTTTTTACAACTAGCTTTGCATCACCTTGCACTTATAAAAATTTTATTCCAATTTATTCTAAAACTTGTATGCTAATGAACATGGATTTATATTTAGTATTAGTATTGTTTCAATCAAACTAAAATTTATAACATAAAGGAAATATTTCATTATTTAGAGATAAAATAAAAAATCTCACACTTACATCGATTGAATAAAAACTAACATCAAAATCAATCACATCTCGATATCATTAGGGTTTATTTTTACTACATCAATATTTAAATAATCCTCTGACATTAACTTACAGTTTCCTATTCTACATCTTCATACAAAATGTTGGCTCTTGGATAATCTACCTTTAAAATTGTATATTTAACTTTTAGTTCATGATCACAACATTGTTTTAATTCCTTCACTAAAATCATGGCATGAGATAAGTCCCCAATGGAATCTCTCCACCTAACTCTCTATATAAACTCCTTCCTATTAATATGGTAGGATGGTCATCTTGATTCTTTTTTGAAAAAAAGAGGCTAAATCAACTTGAGCATATTTTATTTGTCCAATTAAAGGTATTTTTTTGGCTTCCACATAAGAATAGTGGCCAAATATTTAGTGCATGTTAGAACTAAGGCATGATTAACTTTTTTTGGAATTACATTTCCATAGTCTACTATATCAATGATAAAATTTGTCACTTTACATCTTTTGAAGAAAAGGTAATGTGGAAGGTTTCTACTTTTTTAGAATTAGAGGTAGTAGTAGCCATGTAGTTCAAGGTATTTGAGGAACATGAAGTGGAAATAATCCATTTAGAGTTTAATTTATTTACCTCAAGGTTTTTTGCTTTGATTAATTAAACTACTCTATCTAATTGGATAAGGTTTCTCCTTATTTACGTAGCTTGAGGCATTTGTATCTTGGTTTTACTTACATGTTTAATAATTTTGAAGCCCAATAGATTATTTAAAAAAGAATTTTCATGGTTTAAAATAGGTAGAGACATATTTACATCATCCTTAGAGTAAGTAATATATTTTGTATTATTATTAGTGGAGGTTTGAGGAGGATTGCATTCCTTTATCATAGGTTATCTTATTCTTATTTGACTAGGTGATATGATCGCTCATGGAAGAATAAATTTTGGAACTTCTAATTAATTTTTATCTTTTTTATTTTTCTTCACTTCTTATTTCAGATTTTATATTATGGTAGATATAGTATTTGATTGACCATTCATTTTAACTATTATACCTTCATAATCATATATTGCAGAGCCATATTCTAGGCACACATTGGTGGAGTCACTAACGAGTTCCTCTATTTAAAATTCTTAGGAACCTAAATTTTTAGTATCAACTTCTTATTATTATTCATATTAAAATAATATTTTATTTCTAACACAAAATTTACATGTGTTTTTTCATTTATATTTGGACAATCTTCAACAAAAACATTTTGTTGAGAAGATTGTAAACAGGGGTGGTTTCCATGGTAGGCTACATAGTTCCATCATTTAACATCTTAATAGGGTGGAGAAATGACATTCAAAGGTAAATGTTTCTTCAATAAAATTATGTCATTAGACATTTTATGAAGAATTTGTTCAATATAAGTCTAATTTGAAGTGTATGCTTTGGATTTCAAAGGTTCTTTCTTAAAATTTTCAATCATGATCATATCATCTTCAGTATCAATTTAGAGAATTTGGGCAGCCTCTAAATATAATACTCTTTCTCCTCTTAGTTGATATCTTCATGAAAATGTGAATTAATAAATAAGCTTTTTTATTTTTAGCGATTGGTTTGGCTAATACTCATTTTTTGTTTAACAATTTATTGATTTTTTCCCACAAATTCTCTCATCAGTTCAAATTATTGTTTTTTCATCGCATTAAGCGGCATGAGTAATACGTGTGCATATTCATATGGTTTGAATTTATTTTTCATAACATTCTAGTTTTTAATAGAACCAAGGGTGAGGTGATAAAACAAATTAGATACCCCATCTTGAACAGTTTGTACAAACAATTTGATTGCAATGTCGTCATATTGAACTCATATAAAATTTCATGCTATGAATAATGTATTCATATACATTAAAGTGTTGATTTCCATCACCATGAAACATAGGAAAATTCTTTTATAAACCCATATGATTTAGAGACCAAATCTAAGGAGGCCATAAATTTTGATACGTAACCTTGTTCGAGCTCTTGTTTATGTGAAAATGACCATATCAAAAATTATAATTCAAAAATAACCCATGCTATCCATTTTGGGATTTTTCAAAAAATTGAGAGGCCATACATGACCATCTGAGCGTCATAAAATGCATTTTAGTATTTTTTCAAGTTTCTTCCATGTTTATAAGTAGTGTATCTGTGTACTTGAACATGAAATTTGGTTACAATTCATCCATTAGGTTAATTTTAGTTTTTATAATATATGTGGAGATTTTTATTCCCATCTAATATTTCATGTAAACATTCTAAAAATAGTAGTTGAAAAATCACTAGAAGATGAAAGTTACTAAAAATAACAATTTTCTAAAAATTGTATGGGTCAATTAGCTTTAGGTAGTTTTGATTTATTTACATTTTTAATTATGTATGTCAACTCCCATTATGACTTGATATTTATTTGAAGAATCTTATGTAAATATTTTATTCATTCAATGATAATCAATAAATAAATTTTCTTTCATGTAATTCCTGATTTTATACTTGTTGGTGATTTTATTTAGCTATTGTGTGTTTTTTATCACTATAAGAATATCATGTAGTTTCTATTTCCTCATGGTGAAAAGATTATTTCAAATGATTTCGAATTATACCCACTAAAGTGGAGTGGAAAAAAATTTCTCCAATTTTTTTTTTCTTATGTTCCAAATAAATTAGACTATTACAAACGATTTGGACATAGATCATTTTGAGTAAATTGGATTGTTTTGAATAATTTGGACTTATACCCACTAAAGTGGAGTGGAGAATTTTTTTTCCAAAAATAATTTTCTTATGTTCCAAATAAATTGGACTATTTCAAACTATTTGGACATAGATCATTTTGAATGAATTGGACTATTTTTAATAATTTGGATTTATACCCACTAAAGTGGAGTGGAGATATTTTTTTCCAAAAAAATCAATTTACTATATTCCAAATAAATTAGAGTGTTTAAAACAATTTAGGCATAGATCATTTTGAAAAATTGGGCTATTTTAAATAAAATGGACTTATACCCACTAAAGTGTAGTGAAGAGAAATTTATCCAAAAATAAATTTGTTATATTCAAAACAAATTACAATGTTTCAAAGGATTTGGGCATAGGTCATTTTGAATAAATAGGGCTATTTTCAATAATTTACACTTATACCTATAAAATGGAGTGAAGAACGTCTGTTGCAAAACTAATTTTTTTATTCCATATAAATTACTAGACTACTTCAAACCATTTGAGCATAGATCATTTCAATTAAATTAGACTATTTTAAATAATTTGAAATTATACCCACTAAAGTGAAGTGGAGAATATTTTCTCCATAAATATGTTTTCTATATTCCAAATAAATTGAATTATTACAAACCATTTGGGAGAAGATCATTTTGAATATACTAGATTATTTTGAACTCATGGCACGCTTCTGGGCCTTCATACCAATCATTGATCATTTGAATTAGCTTCCATTGCTAGGACACATGGCACCGTTTGACTAATCAAATTATGGATGAAAACATATTAAGCAATCTAGTTCATCTACATAATAAAATATCTTGACAATTGTTTATTTTTCATTGGGAAGATCTTCATGAGAGAGTGTCAATATACTAATTCAATAATTTCAAGGAATATCTAACTATAAATCAAATTGTAGTTATCACCAGATCAAAGTAATTCTAAATTAGAATCAATTATTTTGAAATTAATTGAACTATATTTGAAATAATTTGTAAATTATTTATATGAAATTGATGATAATGTTTATTAATAGAATTATAGTTTATAATAAATACATACACTTGAAAGATTCAGACGAAGTTACATCTTTCTAAACATTGGTTCACAACTGCTGGCATGGATTTTTTACTTTCTCCCAAGAATGTGGTGATTGAAATAATTTTGATTTTCCAATCCTTTCCATCTTTCTGGGTTATATTTCTAGTATTTCTACTTGATGTAAAATAACTAATTTTCAATTTTTGATTTGTAAAACAATTCTGAGAATTACAATCAATGAACAATGTATTGACAATTGAAAAATCATCTCCAAAGGTCCCTTTAAAAATAAATTTATCCAATTTTTTTATGTTTATATTAATAAACTTAGAATAACCTTTCCCCCAAATAGAAATGAAATTTGAACTTGTGTAACCCATGGCTTGAATGAGTATCCTCAAATGATTATCCTCTATCATTGACCAAATGCCAATGTGAAAAAAGGACTGTAGTGCCACCTTTCAAAATTTATTTAGAATGATCTCAAATGTAGTATGACATATTTTATAATATTATTTTTTTCCCTATATCATGCATTTGCATATATTTTGTTTTGTACACAATAAATAATATTAAGCCACACAACCCCAAAATCAATAGTTTTATAGAAGTTGATTTTAGCTCCTACTTTGAAATGTCTGTAATTTGTTAAAAAAATGAATAATTTATTAACAATATTATATTATAACAAATATAACCTAAAGATTTTCTAGTAAAATGTTTTACATGTTACTCGATTGGTCATTGATGCAATTTTTATTTGCATTTCTTATTGTAATATAAAAACATAATTCATTTCATTTGATTCATTTTTTTTACATTTCTTTAAATCTTATAAATATTCATATAAAAACATATAAAAATAAATACATATTCAGGAACATTGTAATTATAATACTAATTATACATGGATGTACCATATCTATTGCTAGTTTTTTAACATACATATGTATATAAAAGTTCATATTGAATCCTTATAACTTGACCATGACTTTATCATATTTTAAAACTGTGTCATTTTTCCATAAATCATTTTTCATAGATGTTGATAAGAATTTAACATTAATCAATAAACATCTATATTCTTATAGTAATGAAAGTATCAGTGGTTATTATGCATACCATTCTATATTTATATGTTTACATAGCCCATCACAATAAACAAAATATGATTTACTCTTCTATGCTATAGTTCACTATCACTAAATTCAAATGAATATACACCTTAATTGTTGAACCCCCTTCATATACATACAATAAGGCACATCAAATTACAAATTATTTTAAATCAATAGAAATATAATTATTTCTAGCATAATATACTTTATTACTTTTTATTGATAAAGAACACATGGATACTCAGCATCAAAATTTATTATATTGAACACATAGTATAACACATATTGTGTTATTTTGAACTAGGTAAATTATACATGTAAACAACATTATAATGGGTAAATTAAACATGTAAACAACATTTTAATGGATAAATTCAACCACATTCAAGTCTACACAACAATAAAATGAACCCACACTTCTAAATCCCAAGCTAATGCAAGTCTATATTTTATTACCTTCTACAATCTCCTATCCATGAAGAAAAATTCAATTGTAATGTATTTAAATAAATAAAGATAATTAATATATTCTAGAATTGTATGGAATTGTATAATTATACATTTATTGAAAGGGGTTTTCACCTTTTTTTTTTTTACCTTTTTGTAGTTTGTATGGTTGAAATCTTTCATTGAAACTTTGGTTCTTTATTCCCTGCAAGGTATTATATAATGTAGTAACTAAAAATTCTTGTCATCAATTGATTTGATATTTGTATTTTAAAAATGTGTCTTTTTGTAGAGTTTTACCTTGTGTTGTTTTCATGGAGGCACCAACCTTTAGATCTATGTCATGGGTGGTTATGTTGGAGACACAAAATTATAGACCTACATTGTGAACTATTTTAATTGAGACATAAAAAAATGAATAAATATTATGTCAGTATTATGAATCGTTGAAAAATTAAAAAATATATAATTGAAAAAATATGCATGATCTTATGTTACCTTATTCAACTTGAAATATGTCATGTTCATTGACATGATATTCTGTTATTATTATTTCTTAACTTACATGCATTGCCATTAGTGTTACACACTGAAAGATTTCTAAGTTGTTAGGTTTTAAAAATAAAGAGTACACATCGAAAGATTGTTAAGATGTTATATTTAAAAAATGAAGCATGATTATAAAATAAATAAAAAATGTTATACACTTAGAACTTATCAAATTTGTTTTTCTTGTATTTTTTGATCTAAGTTTGTCAAAAAAAAATTGAATTTAAACATTAAATAATGTTTATCCTTCAGTTTCTATAATGCAAGATAAATTTATTCAAAATTTTGTAAAACCATGCACCAATCTAGCTCTTCTATATACCCCTAGCATGTCACATACATCTGAATCATTGAAACTAAAGATAAATTTATCCCAAAAGATGTTATCTAGTTCATTTTTGAATGGCCTTCCAATTTTGTGCAAACCAATCATTTGAAATATTGGTACGTTTTTGGAGATGCCAAAACCTTCCTCTAATCTACTTTGTTGTGAATGGAGGCTAAAACCTTACAGTTGAAAATGAGTGGGATCCTAATAAAAATTAATACCTATAATATGTCTCCAATCAAATCCATAACTATCTAGACCCCATAGTATGACACCCATATCTTGCATGTAATAGAAATTACCGATATGCATATTGTTGAGAGAGATCTGAATGATAGAATAATGTTCTATTTTGTGGATGATGAATACATTAAAGGCCTCAAAAATAAATTTTTTAGTCAATGCATGAATAAATAGGTGAAGATGTTCTTCCTTAAAACTTTAGTGGTATTCAAAAGATCAATAATTATCAAATCGATGTTCAGACAAAGAATGAATGCTTCACTAAAATATTCTAAAATGGATGGCCAAAAACATGGTGGCCTGTAATGGCAATTGAATCTTTCTAAATATATCCAAAGATGCTAACCTCTATTATTATGTAGATAAATTTTCAATATGCTTAATTAATCTTGAGATAATGCTTCCCAACCTCTTTTATTTTTTGAAATACCTTCATTCAGGACACACAAATCATCAAACCTTTTCACAAAATTTTTATAATGCTCCATTACCTCTGTAGGTGTGATTGTTTGGTTTCGTGGTAGTGTCATATCATAGTTACTAAAATAATCTATAATTTTTGATAATATGTTACTTTTCAGCTTCACCTTTTTACACCAATTATCCATATTGTTGTACCTAAAGGTTTTGAAAAAGGAAATAAACCCTTTTTCCAATAAATCTGTTAATTCTATTTTTTATTTATCTAAAAACCCTTGAATATTTCTAAGTACTATAATAATAATTATATTTAAATCTTTTCTTATCTAAACTAGGTAAAGTACCACTTTCAAACAAATCAAATTCTTTATCAAAATAATCCTAAACAGGTTATTCCATGAAAAGAAGGTACTTTCTCTCCTGTAGTTGTTGTGCTAAATTATTCATTTGTGTGAACAAGTGTCACTTTTGTTCATGTATTTATTCCATATTTTTCTTCCCTATTTCAAGATTATTCCAACCTTTTAGTTTGATAAAGTCACATGTAGATCAAACTCTTTCTATAAATGAATCCTTATAAATTGTGTTGGCTTCATTATATTGGTTACATATGTTGTGCACA
The DNA here is from genome assembly GCA_037957365.1 of Torreya grandis. Classification (NCBI taxonomy): domain Eukaryota; kingdom Viridiplantae; phylum Streptophyta; class Pinopsida; order Cupressales; family Taxaceae; genus Torreya; species Torreya grandis. Next base: position 141,852 of record JARHVA010005784.1, read on the forward strand.
ATATGGAACAGATTACAAGTTTTCAAAAAGCTTGCCTTTCTAACAAAATATTTATTTTTGAATGATTATGAATTGTATTCCTCCTCTGAAATAATTATCTATTGTCCTATAATTGTGTGTTGGCCGTCCGTAATGTTGAACCTTACGGTTTTTTTCTTCATCTTATCTTCTAGAACTTCCTTCAATTCAATAATACATTCAGGGTTGCTTGGATAAAAAATAATTAATAAAACATCATTCATTGGAACCTAATTATGTTTTAAAAATGAATTAATTATATCATACACCCCTTTTTCATTCAGATTTCTTATTTTGATATTAGTGTCCCCCAATTCATAGATCCCTACATGAATGTTCAAGGTGTAAGTTCTATAGGAAACATACCATGTATAGAATTTATTATCTGTCTCATTAGAAGATTGTGTCAACAAAAGAGTTATAACCTTTTGTTCAGTCTTATTTTTCTCCACTGTGTGAGTACTTTTATGGCCTCTTTCAAATCTGGATACAAATATGTTGCCCTTGTTTGTCTTGTTTTCTTCAATGTTATTTCTATCATGACTGTAGGGTGTCTTAAATACATGTTTGCATGGTGGCATGTAAACGAAGTTGTTGCCCCTTGTTCATATTTTTATTTCAACATATATTGTGTTATAATAACCAAATTATCTCCGTCTATCAACCCAAATATTTAAAGGTTGTCATAACTATTCAAATGAAACCCAAATATTTCATAAGAAGGAGAAAATTTAATTTTTGTCATCTCCATTTTACTAGGTCTAAAATTATTAAAATTAGTTGTATCTTGATGGAGAATTACCTCTTATCTATTCCATACTTCCAATTGGAATTGAAGGGCATCTTCAAGTTCATCCTTATCACATACAATGATTATTCCAATTGGAGAAGATTATTTTCCCGATGTAGTGCTAAATAAGTATATATCTTCATGCATGTTTGGTGGACTAAACAATTCAAAATAAAAATCAACAAGAGGAATTTTGTCACCACCATAGAAAGGAAGATGTTGATGTGGATTTAATTTTAGTTTTGGTATATTAAATGATACTCTATCCAAATTCTCTTTGATTGAGGCCTTTTCTACCTTTTATCCAAATTATCTTTGAGTTAGGCCTTCTACTTTTTAAGTGTGGGAATTCCTTTTTCATCTTAATTCATTCTATAAAGTAATTTAAATGATTTAAATATTGATATTTTTAAAAATGCATGTTGCATATTTCATTGGTTCAAGACATTTTTGTGTTTGAATAGTGACTATATGTATATGAACAATTATTAATTCTAAACTACAATACAAATACATATTAAATATTTGAAATATATATATTAACTCAAACTTAAACTAATAAGGTATGACCAAAAAAAAATTTATGTGCACCAGCCAATATAATATGATGGGAAAAGGAATCCGTAAATATTTATTTCAAAGGGGAAAGATGAGGGGATCTATGTTTCTAATATGTGTCAAAATGCCCATCAATGGGTAATTTCAAGGTATCTCCTAAGAGATACCTTTAAATCATGCACAAGAGTAAATTTTTATTATAAGACATCTCATAGGATATATATTCAAGTTAACCATGATGGTATTATAAGTGTACTTCAAGGCCCTTGAACGAATCTCCTAGTAGACACCTCGAAAGCACTTTCCTTCACCTTGAATGTATCTTATAATAGAAATTTATTTCACCTTGAAAGCACTACTAGTTGATAACTTGATAACTTGAAGGGCCTTAAAATACTTGGGAGAGCATGTAGTTTAGGTCCTCCTATACACATGTTCTTTCCACCTCAATCTAGTTTAACAATTTCCATTGTTACATTAATAGTTTTAGATCTAAATAATTGCCTTGTTGTACCTCTAAAATTTTATTTTACCTTTATGGTCCTATTAATATCTTCAAGGTATCTCTTAAGAGATACCCTCAAGTTACCCATGAAGGTATTAAAAGGCCCTTGAAGGAATATCATATTGGATACCTTGATATTGAACTTGCCTAGTGTTATTGAGGTTTGTAATATCTTCAAGGTATATCCTAGGAGATACCTTCAAGGTACCCATAAAGGAATCTCCTAGTGGATATTATTGACGCCTAAAAATCTCACTCTCCATTAATAGTTTTGTATGTAAAGTTTTACAAGATATGGGATGAAATTATGATCTGTGAAGCAACCTCTAGGATTTCCATGATGTTTATAAGAAGTATTGTGATGACATGTTTCTCCCTCTAAACTGCCTTTAGAATTTTTATTATAAATAGGGCCCACTTTCCTTGGACAATGGAAAGCCTTTACTTTAAATAAGAACTCCCTTCATTCCTAAGAAACACCAAGATGACACATGTCATCAGTAAAAGGGACAAATGCTTAGCCAAAAAATGAAGGGGTGAACCTGAAAAAGAGGAGGCCAATACATCTCCCACCAAACTTTGTTGAGAATATTGATGATAAAAAGGCTAAATGACCCAAAACTTCAAAACATGGATTATGATCAATAGATACTTCATGGTTAAACTTTCCCAATTTTATAGAAGTTTATAAATTATTAAATGAGATACCTTTCAAATAGGCACAAGAGTGGATTTCTTCTTCAAGGTATTTTCTTGGAGCAACCTTTGGCCCAGATCTATGTGTTTTCCTATATCAAACTTTTTGAGACTACTTGACTATGTTTGTCTATGTGTGTACAACACCTAATCATACAAACTTTGGTTCTAAAAACATTTTTCCATGGAGAATCCACATTCAAAGATAAATATTAAGACTAAAGGCTCTTCCTTTTCTCTTCTACTCTTCCCCCTATTTTGGGAGCTTCCCAGAGTCAAAATTTTTGAAGGAGATAATTTGAAGTCACCCATTAAGATACCTTCAAGTTAACCTCAAGGAGATAATTTAAACTGACCCATTAAGGTATTACAAGGCACTTGAAGGAGTCTCATATTAAAACACCTTGAGGTGGAACTTACCCATCATTATTTTAGTGTAGAAAGGATTGTATGAGTAAATAGGTATTTCAATGAAAGAAGGTAGTTAACAATACATTGATTATTGTGTATAAGGTATTTTATATCTTATCAAGGGGTGAAGGTGTCTTAATTCCAAGATTCAGTGTGGAACCATCAAAATTATAGACCTCATAAGATTCAATGAATATTCTTCAAGATTTTTGAATGTAACCTTCATGTTTTTTGAAAGTACCCTAAAAACTTGTTTGGAAAGACCTTTCAGCGTTTTGTCATTTTTACCTTTCAAAATAACCTTTTTACTTTTGTTGGTAGATATTCTTCTAACTCAAAAAGCCTAAAACAATTCCCTGGAGCAATCTTGCCAATGCAATTTTGCTAAAATAATGACCCCAAGGGCACATACCTTTCAAGCTTTCTATAGCTTAACCTTCAAGACTTTTGGCAAGGACAATTTCCCTAGAGAATTTCCTTTTGAAAATTTTTAAATGTGGCCCTTTACCTTCTATGATTACCCTTCATCATTTTTGGAATCACCCTATGCACTCTAGACTTACCCTTTAGGACTTTTGTCTTGAGCCCTTTCCTTGATGAGAAGTGCCCTTCAAACCTTTTGAAATTACCCTTCAAGATTTTTGAAAGTACCCTTCAAGATTTTTAAAATTACCCTTTGGGATTTTTGAAAGTGTCATTAGGCCTTTTTTTCAAGGACCCTTAACACTTTTTATAATCGCTACATTGGCCTGTGAAATAATTTGTTCGATAAAATTTACTAAAGATATTGATTTCCTTAAACTTTATTTATGTTATGTTCATTTTATCATGTTTAAAAATTTAATTTATGTCACTTGGTTTAAGCTTTTATATGTTCCCAAGCCCTAACTTTAATATTTCCTATTATCTATAGGAATATTTTCTAATTTTGAGATCATCCATGCCTATTTTAGTTGTACATTTTTCTTAACTCTCATTTGGATTAATGGACATGTTTTTAGATGATCATGGTTATAACCCTTCCAATGTTTTTATGAATTGTTTTTTGTGTTTCAATATTGCAAGTTCAATGGAATTTTATTTAGAAATGAACATGTTTAGGGTTTTTTTGGTTCTACACTACTTTTGACTATCATTTGGATTAGTGGACATATTTTTAGATGATCATGGTTTTATCACTTCTAATGTTGCTATGAATTGTTGCTTGTGTTTTCTATAGTCTATTTTTTGGTTGTACACTATTTTTGACTATCATTTCGATTAGTGGACATAGAAGGCACCACTATGTTATATTTCTAAGGTCCCTATAATACCTTCAATGTATCTCAAAGGATATACCTTTAAAACATGCACAAGAGTGGATTTCCCCTTTAAGCTATCGCCTAGGAGATACATTTCAAATAGGGATAAGAGTGCATTTCTCCTTCAAGGAACAAGTGTAATTTTCCTTTACATGGAAGGAACCACTGGGTGATATTTTGAAGTCCCTTGTAATATGTTAAAGGTATCTCCTAGGAGATACCTTTCAAACATGAATAAGAGTGGATTTCTCCTTCAAGAAACAAGTGCAATTTTCCTTTGCATGGAAGGCATTACTAAGTGATATTTTGAAGGCCCTTGTAATAATTTTAAGGTCAAACATGCATAAGAGTGGATTTCCCATTGAAGGTATCTTCTAGGAGATACCTTTCAAATAGGCACAAGAGTGGATTTATCCTTCAAAGAATAAGTGAAATTTTCCTTTACATAGAAAGCACTACTGGTAGTTGTATAAACAAGTGGTCAATAAGTGAAATATCATATTTTGGCACTACTGGGTAATATTTTGAAGCCCTTGTAATACCTTCAAGGTATCTCCTGAGAGATACATTTAAAACATGAAAAATAATAAGTTTTACCTTCAAGGTATCTCTTAAGAGATACCTTTTAAATAGGTAGAAGAGTGGATTTTTCCTTTAAGGAACAAGTGCAATTTTCCTTTACATAGAAGGCACTATTGGGTGATATTTTGAAGGAACCTATAAAAAATTTAGTGTATCTTCTAGGAGATACCTTTTAAACATTCACAAGAGTGGATTTCCCCTTCAAGGTATCTCCTGGGAGATACATTTCAAATATGGATAAGAGTGGATTTCTCCTTCAAGGAACAAGTGCAATTTTCCTTTAAATAGAAGGCAGAAGCTTTATAGGTGCAGGACCAAATTACGATCTACAAAGTAACCTTTGGTATTTTAGAAGCTAAATCTTCATTTATGTTTGAATAAAGGAAAACAATTAACATGTAAAGTGAATTTAACATAAGGCGATGCATTGAGAGATTTGAAACATTAATCTATAATTGCATAAAATAGATTAGATCCTTAAGCATTATAAACCATTAAGGAGTATAAATCAAGAGCTACAGTCTATTATGTAGGCAAAGAATCAAACTATAGAATAAGAAGAAAAGAAACATCAGACAAATATAATTATCAACTCCAAATAACACAAAACATCACATCCTCTTCATTATAGATAGAGAAAAAGATATAGAAGGCCACAAAAGGAACATACAAATAATCCAATCACAACCATATATTACAATGGATGAAAAATCAAGAATACCAAATGTGACAAGTAGCAAAAAATGATAACCAACCACATCTAAAAGGGAAGAGCCTAGAATATAGTGTCAAGGTGGCACCCTAGGGAAATGACACCTAGAGATTATACCACTCATGCACATGATGGTATTATTACAGAAAAAAGGGTCTTGAGATCATGAGTGTAGTTAGCATCTGGATCCTGGATATGGTGGAACTACACTGTTCTATTATGGCCACTATGCTTAGGATAAGTAATGTGGTACCACATGTATAATTCTAAATTTTTACTAGTTATGTTGTATTTAATGGGATTGCTCCCCCTTGGAATCATTATATTACAGTTTAATTTGGGCTTAAAGTTTTTCAAAAGTTTTGGTCAAAATGAGGGACCCATAATCTAATCCAATGGCACTCCTTTAAGTTCTATAAAATTTACACCACTCCCAGACAAGTACGTAGATAACACATGTTAAGCTAGCACTTCTTTAAAGGGGATGGGGACTTATTTTGTGAGATTGAGCATGGGGGTACCACATGCTAGAAGTTGATGAAGGTTGGTACTTAGGCAAAAATTTGTAAAGGACCTTTGAAGAAGGAAGGGACCAAAAGGGGAACCACTGAAAGGTGTTGAGGAACTACTAACTACTAAGTGAGCTCAAAGCCAAAGATGAGCTACTCGAAAAATAACAAATGTGGATTTTTGATCCATAGTTCTTGGTGACTCATAGGGGTGTCAACTTGTATATGGGAGAACCCAAAACTTTGGTACCTAGACCAGTTGATGTAAAATTGCAAAAATGGGAGGAAGGTGTGGATACCTACAATTTTTGAAGGGACACCTACAAGGGTGCCCATTATTCTTCCTTCAATTGGGTCTCTTTTTTTAGAGCCTCAATGCCTCTATCTAGATCTATTATCTCCTTGAAACATATAGTTTCTAAGACTTTAACTATGACTAGTGTTTAAAACACCAACTAGGCAAGTGAGTGCAAAATGTTTGCCACCTTAGAGACATCAAATGATTTACTGAGAGTCATAAAGATGGTCTAGTCATTTTAATTTTTTTTAAGTAGTGCATTGATCTGGTCCTTGTGGGAGATCTTGTTATCTACCAAAAAAGAAGAGGGAAGTCCCAACTAGACTAACTACTCAATGCATCCCTACCTATCTCAGACCACATACTTTAAGGCATTAAGGAATGCCTTGCACTTGTTGTTTGTCTTTCTACAGCCATGAAACTCATTGACCTTGGCCACCACCTACCTCTGGTTGATCACCCCTACTAGTTGTAGAATCTTATAAGAAACATTGTAGAGCTTTCAGATGAGGATATCTAACTCTATGACTTTTGGGGAAATGAAGGTAATCAGTTGATCAATAGATGTGCTCACCTGAAAGGCCAACTTATATGCATCTATAATGAAATATAGTATTTTTTTCAAGTTTACAATCATGACCTTGATCCTTTTTCAATAGGATTTATATAATTTTAACACCACAAAGAGGATTTTCAAGGACTATAGATGACTGGCAAGGTTGTTCATTAGCTTATCAATTTGGCAATCCTTGATCAAGGATTCTTGTTGTGCTTTTCATTAAAATTAATGATATGATTAATAAAAATTGGAGAGATCCTTGTAGACTCAAATGAGTTCATTCTCCTTCTCTTATAGTTCATTTTTGGTGGCTATTCATAGGTTAACTTCCACTTAGAATCTCTCTTTAGAGATATGGATTCATAGGTCAGACCTTACTTTATTGAGATTTTCATATTTGGCCTTATCCTCAACATTGAAGCATTCCACCATAGCTTTCACTCTTATAAGATATAACTTTGTCTTTTCTATCTATCAAGTCACCTTGAGATAGTCCATGGTAATGGACTTTTGTGTCTCTTCCATCAGCTTGAATCTATTAGTGGCCCTAGCCTACATAAGATTAAGGATGATAACTTGAATAGTGTAGTCCCCTACTTGTATCTATCCTTGGGGCTTGACTACTTGGGGGATCATATGAAAAATCATAAGGGGTTGTTGTATAGGATCATAAAATGACCGCATATGAGTTTGAACATAGGTCTTGGCCTACTTCCCTCTCTTCTTTTCCATTGAAGATTCTCATGTTACTCTTCTTACATTCTCCTACTACTAGTATTGATATTTCCATTGAATTATCTCCCCCATAAAGGGGATTCCCTGTGATAGCACGAATGGAATATTTACTTGTTGTTATGAAGTAACAGGCACCATTCCTTTAGAGAAAGCTAGATGTAGGGTGAGGGTGGAAGGGGAGAATGGTGGGAGCCATAGAGTAAGGGGAATGGTGAGTGTGTCATGACATAGGATGATGCTGAATTTGAAAGTGGTAGGGTGAGGAAAGGCATGTAGGAGGAGATCAAGACCATAAAGGAAAGTAGTGTGATCTCAATAGAGGATTGGGTGGAAGAAGATAAGAGAATGGCTAAGGTGGTGTTTTCCTAAGTAGTAGAGATTGCCACAACCTAAGGCAAGATGGTGTATAGAAATTTGGAGGTGATGAGAGAGGTAGAGATAGAAAGGTGAGGACTTGAGAAGCAGATTTTATTCTACACAGGATCAAGTGGTGGGCTAGATTTGGGTGCCTTGAGCTGCTTATACTAGGATGAACTAGTTGTAATTTACCCAGAGGGATAATATTATTGTTGTAGAGATATGGATCATGGGTATAGGCAAGATGGTGATGAGGAAGGATTTTGAACCTCTAAGACCTTGGTCTTTTTCTGCAATGGCATGACTCTTACTACAAACCTAGGTGTGTTTTCCTCCTTTCCTTCTCCTTCTCCTCTTATAATTATTTTAGGGGAATATTCTTCCTCTACTAATCCCTCATCCTTATGATTCTCATCCCAAATATTATCAAATATTCTATCTCTATCTTCCTCATCAAGCCTAATATAGGGTAGGTTGATCTCATATATTTATATTGTAAAGGAAAACCTTTTTCTCTTCACTCCATCTTAACTATGTGAGATGCTTCTTTATTGCCTTTGAAAATTTCTTAGTTAGTTTGTGATCTTGGACCTTCTCATAAAATTAATCCCATGGTTTTATAGCATCCAATGAGATATGACCTAGGTTCATATAATTTTGGGGAATGTCTTCCTGAGCAACTTCCTCTGCTCCAAGTAAGGTTGGGCCTGATTCCTAGGGGCACTAGTGATCTTCAAGTTTTCTATGTATCTGATTAGATCATAGTTCCATCTATAATCTATTAAGTCCAAGATAATCTCCACTAGCTTGGCTATGAGTAGGTGTTCCTAGTGCCTTTTTCATACTGTAATGCCTCTTGTGAAAGGGACATCATACAAGCATTTTTTATTCTTCCCTACCCCATAGATAGAATCTACCACATTGACTTAGTGAGCATACTCTAAGGTAGATTTTAGTATATCAACATACATGGGAGTCAGAAGGGTTCTCCCTAAAAACCATGTTGTCAAAAGACTGAGATGTGGGCTCCCTAGAACCAATCAATCAGGACCTTGCTCTCAGTGAGCCATGTCATTGTGCTTTAGTCATTATAAATGTAAGGGGATATGTGTTGATATCAATGAGAATTTGAGCCATAAAAATATCTAAAAACTCATATTAGTCCCTAGTCATTGATAGGATGTGGGTCCATACAGTGACCAGGTTCATCACAATGGGGAAGATGTCTATTTTAGAGTAGTTAAGCTTGAGGTATTTGGATAAGAATTGGGGATGCTACAATAGAATGAGATTCATAATTAAGGATGAGTATCGAAAGGTACCCACTATTGAATTTTTTTCTATCTCATCTCTTATGGAGGTGATGATGAATTCCACAAAATCCAACCTAAAACTTTATCCCTTCTACATTGAGGTTATGAAGACGAATACCCCTATCTAGAATTCTTCGATGTTGTCACTGAAATCCATTTTGAAGACAAAGGCCAACATGGATAGAGTATCTCTCAAGTGTTGCATGAGAAACCTCTTAAAGGAAATGGGCATAGGAGGCATCTCCATGATTTCTCTTTTAAGGAAAAACCTAAGGAAGTATCCCTTTTCTTAGACCTGGGAAACCCAAATAGTCTAAAGGTTGTCTACGATGCATATCCTGGCCCTTCTAATCACATGGGAGCTAAATCATCTCCATGATGTTATTTATATGCACCAATTTTTACCATTAAATGGGTGTTTTCATTAATTTTTCCAGAATGGGCATCATATCTTTGTGTGCAGAGGATGATGATATCTGGGCAGGGATGAACATAAGGTACCATGCAATATGCTAGTGTGCATTCCCATAAGCTACAGTTGAATGAGTCACACTCATTTATGTTGGCCTTTGAGATAATTTGGGTATAAGATCCCTCTCTCAAATTCTTGGAGTTCTTGACTAAATTTAGGTCATAGAGATTATTTACAAAGTTAATGACCAATGTTTAATCCCTCTAGTCACCCTTCAACTTTTTTTTGGTGTTGGGCACATTTTATTTTACTAGGGTAGGGGTGTAAGCATTAACTTTGCTTATTTCATGTTTGAGGGAAAGCTCACCCCCACTATTCAACCCATAGTTTATTTATCTAATGAGATGTTGGTTGCTTACTGATGAAGATTTAGAAGCTTTCACTAGTGAGGATTTTTCTCTAAAACCACTCTCTCTTTTTTGCTAAAGGTTTGGATTAATGGTTCTCTAATTTTATACTTTCAACTATAGACTTGGCCCTTCCTACATCTCTCAATTTTTTTGATGTTCTTGATGCTCTCAATGTGTTTAATGGTTGGCTTGGATGAGGTGAGTGTATTCATACATTGATTCCACTAGGTAGGCCCATGATGAGAACTTTTAAAATTGGGTTCTCCCATAAATGATAAGGGTGACACACCTACTTTAAGGGCCACTCATAAGAGATTTGTGATAATATTTATGGGGAGTCATACAAAAATGGGGCATTTGGCATTAATGGCAAGCAAAGCAGGTAGATAATCATCTTTTAGAGATTTTTTTTGAAGATTTGGGAGGACTAGGGAGGGGACACATAGAGACTATAAGAGTCACTTGTGCTAATGGAACTTATTTTATAAGGAAACAAAAAAGGGAAGTAAAATGAAGCAAGGGGAAACAAAAACAATAAAAAGGAAACAAATGATCGAAATTGAAACTAACTAATTATGTACAAGGGGAAGATGGGTAAGTAAGTTAAAATGATTCAATTTGATCAAGATTATGGGGATATCTAATGTGTTTCCCTCTTTATCTTATAATTCATAAGAATTCCCTCACCTATCACTGATGATGTGAAATGATCCTCTCGAAAGATAATCAAACTTCACATGTTGTCTTGGCTTTATGACCCACTAATCATATTTGAGAACTAAATATCCAAGTTTAGATCTCATGTCTAAAAAATTCCTATCAAACCATGGTTTAACTACTTGTTGTGGGATGAGCTTCACATTTATTTCCTATTCCCTCACCTCCTATATTTCCCCTTCAAGGTATCTCTTAGGGGATACATTTCAAATAGGGATAAGAGTGAATTTCTCCTTCAAAGAATAAGTGTAATTTTCCTTTACATGGAAGGCAATACTAGGTAATATTTTGAAGGCCCTTATAATACCTTCAAATTATCTCGTAGGAGATACCTCTCAAACCTTCATAATATTGAATTTCCCCTTTCAATGTATCTCTTAAGAGATACCTTTCAAACATGTACAAGAGTGGATTTCTCCTTCAAGGAATAAGTGGAATTTTTCTTTACACAGAAGACACTACTAGGTGATATTTTGAATGACATTATAATACCTTCAAGGTATCTATTATGATATATCCTTCAAACATGTACAATAGTGTATTTCCCCTTCAAGGTATCTCCTAGGAGATACCTTTCAAATAGGCACAAGAGTGGATTTCTTCTTCAAGGAATAAGTGGAATTTTCCTTTGCACAACAGGCACTATTGAGTGATATTTTGAAAGATTTTATAATAACTTCAAGGTATCTCTTAGGAGATACCTTTCAAACATGCACAAGGTTTAATTTCTGCTCCAAGGTATCTCCTAGGAGATACATTTTAAATGTAAACAAAAGTATATTTTGACTTCAAGGAGCAAGTATAATTTTAATTTACATGGAAGGCACTACTAAGCGATATTTTGAAGGCCATTATAATACCTTCAAATTATCTCCTAGTAAATACCTTTCAAACATGCATAAGATTTGATTTCCCCTTTTAAGGTATCTCTTAGGAGATACCGTTCAAATAGGTACAAGAGTGGATTTCTCCTTTAAGAAACAAGTAGAATTTTCCTTTACATAGAAGGCACTACTGGGTGATATTTTGAAATCCCTTGTAATAACTTAAAGGTATCTCCTAGGATATACCTTTCAAACATGCACAAGAGTGGATTTACCCTTCAAGGTATCTCGTAGGAGATACCTTTCAAACAAGCACATGAGTGGATTCCTTCTTCAAAGAACAAGTGGAATTTTCCTTTACATGGAAGGCACTACTTGGTTTGCAAAATATTTTTCTTTATCATATCCTAGTTTAAACTGGTGGCATCTTTGTGGTTAAAATCAAAAGGAAATCTTGGGAGCTTCTCAAACCTAACTATATATATGTGGAAGATGCGTTTAAGAGGGGTTTTTCTATTAGTTTTCATTCACTCCCATTCTTAATTTTTATAACGTCCTATTCGCTATGTTTCTCTGGATTAAGACCATAAGGCTCTTTGAAAAAGGAATTAATACCGTCGGTGAAATTTTACTCAAAGCCTCTCAAGGGTGGCTTCCATGGGACGTGTCAAAAATTAAATACTAGCTTAACCTAAGGGTGCATAGTCAATTCAGGTAATTCATAAATCCATACATGATATTTGTCTCCATAAAATTGGAGTTTCATCCAATTTCCCTTGGTGGAAGGATTGGGATTAGCCTATGACTATTCTTGTTTGCCAATACAATTCTTAGATTGGGTATCTTCTTCTTTAACCCTAGCCTATACAGAGTGAAACCCCCAACCACTAGTGGAAGTCAAGGTCTTTGGATGTCATTTGGGTTATAAGGTTTGCTAATCTTTTAAAAGCTCACATTGAGCTGAAAAAACTCAATTTATCTAGTTCATTCTTTACCAAGACCTTCCAGTTAAAGATTGACTCAAGCAATTGGTGGTCTCAAATCATATGTGTTTTGCTTGTCATCAACCTATGACTTTTAAAACCTTTCCGTCAGAAATTATTTACATAAAAAATGGTTGTTCTAGTTCATTCTTTACCAAGACCTTCCAGTTAAAGATGGACTCAAGCATTTGGTGGTCTCAAATCATATGTGTTTTGCTTGTCATCAACCTATGACTTTTAAAACCTTTCCGTCAGAAATTATTTACATAGAAAATGGTTGTTCTTGGGGACTTGACCATCTCACCTACAAGATATAATTCTTTTTTGATAAATCTTTTATGCTGATGTGTGTGTGTGTGTGTCTATATATATATATATATATATATAGACACACACACACACACATCAGCATAAAAGATTTATCAAAAAAGAATTATATCTTGTAGGTGAGATTTATGTATATAAGCTCAAACATGATAATTTATATTGATCATCGAATCATATAGCCTATGTGTATCAAGATAAAATAAGTGGATGCCCCCAATGTCTACATGACATGAGTAGAGGGAAGGCCCAACATCCAAAATAGGAAAATATCATGTATTTACATATGATTGTATCACACTAAAGTAGAAGTGTGACACATATGTGTGTTTGTAGGAGTAACTAAATATGCCATCCATCAGCATGGAACTAACACATAAATGCCATGGAACTAACACATATATAGACACACACACACACACACACACACACACACACACACACACACACACACACACACACACACACACACACACACACACACACACACACACACACACACACACACACACACACACACACACACACAGTAGTTAGAGAGTGGAATGTGCACAATGAATGGTGTTCATTTACTCCCTATTGTAATGTGTGTGTGTGTGTGTGTGTGTGTGTGTGTGTGTGTGTGTGTGTGTGTGTGTGTGTGTGTGTGTGTGTGTGTGTGTGTGTGTGTGTGTGTGTGTGTGTGTGTGTGTGTGCGCGCGCGTGTGTGTGTGTGTGTGTGTGTGTGTGTGTGTATAACATGTATGTGTTTGTGTGTGCGTGCATGCATGCATGTGTGTCTATGTGTATATTTATATTTAATATAGTTAGATTTATAATGTAATTATTTTTATACTTACTTAAATTGACACACATTGAATTCTCAACATTTTGAAAAGGCACTATGGGATATCTGACAACTATTTTCATTGAAATGACAATTGTTTCAAGCATGTATTAGGTAACTAAATTAGTTTGGTACAAACTATTCAATGCAGTCACATATTTAACATGTCACTAAAATTCACACATGTATCTCCCTCAGTTTCATCATATAGATCACTTTAGATATCTTATCATTTCCCCTCACCTTCACTACCCATCTCCCGATACACAATATATGTCCTCAAACACAACAATGGACTCATTAGTGACTTTATATTAAAAGCAAAAAATAAAAATCATACATACATACATGTGTGTGTGTGTGTGTCTATCTATCTATCTATCTATCTACACACACATTCTCTCTCTCTCTCTCTCTCTCTCTCTCTCTCTCACACACACACACACACACACACACAGACACACACACACAGAGCATGCTTTAATATCACATCATCATTAATCTCGAGTAGGAATATTTAATTTATCCTTTAATAGGATCACACATTTAGTGTGTTTCACCCATCCCATTATCGCCCTTAGGGTGACATTAGCTTCCTTCAAATGTCCTCATCCTCACTTCATGTAGAATTTTTTACAAGTATTTATGATGATGTTGTGAATAATAATGGTTTTTAACTGAGTGCAAAAAATTATTCCCAAAGTCTAAAATAAAGTATTGACTAGCCTATAAAAACTTTGTAATGTTTTTACAATTGTATTACATTTATTAAAGATTGTAGGTTTTTTTAGAATTGTACACTTTTAGATTATTTTTTCAACAAAGGCCTTGTTGAAAGCACTAAGATTGAGTTTATAACGCTTTATCTGAATCTCATGGCATCAAACTAGAAGGTGTTCAAAACCTAAGGGTTTTTGTTGTTTTTTAAGTTTAATAATCTCTATAATTGTTGTGTTCTATTTGATCATGAGTCTTGGTTCATTCAAAACACATTGGTTGTGTTCTTTCATTTGCCTATATACTTTGTCATCACCAAGCATGCTAAGCTCAAAATCACTATGTGGGTTAAATTCCATAGCCTTCTATTACCCTTGTGGAATTTTTTGCATCAATTCATTAAAACCTTAGGTAACTTCATAGGGTTTGAACTAAATACTTTTTCTATATAGGCACACTTTAAAGACACATTTGTTTTGAAATAGATATTTCAAAATATCTTAAGAAAATTATAAGCATTCATGTCAGTGACAAAAGGATCACACAAGGTGTTATTTACATTAATTTCTCCAACATTTTCTTCTTTTGTCCAACCACAAACCATAAAATCCATGAATGCTTTTTAATGGCCAATTCCAAGCCTTACCAACCTCTCAAAATCTTTCTTGATGAAAAACAAAAGTGATCAAGAATATACAAAGTGATAGAGTACGGTTTCCAATAATAAAATTAGCCAATAATCATGCTCAATGGGCACGAACCTAACCAATGTGTACAAACCAACATGTGATTCCTCAATATCTAACAAATAGGCAATGTCCACCACTCAAAACGTAGTGTTGCCACTAATATACATAATCCAAGATGAAACCATGTTTCAGATTCAAAAATCCAACTGATGGCTTCACATCTATCAAAGCCCCATCGAGAGGTGATTATTTTACATATCACCCACAACCTAGTGGTGTTTTAGCACAAGGTAATATATATTTATGAGTGAAACCCTTTTCCACTATTGAAATATGGTGAATATGATCAATAAGAATGTTTTGCCTTTCAATTTATTAATTTCATGAAGGGTAAAAATTAATCCTACTAGATTAACATTTTTTTCATTTTACTTGAGATTGTTGATGAAACCACCATTCAAAAATAGGTTAAACAATAATGTGTACTCTAAGAATGTACATGGTATCATTGACACATATTTAAAGTATATTATGTGGGATACATGTCCTTTTTTTTGTAAATATGAAAATTATGTGCCTCCAATATGTTATGTTCTTTGGCTTTTATCCCATTTTGTCATCAGAATGATATGGCCAGGAGTTTTCTACAATATGTCTAAGAATAATATGTGACATGGGAAAGTTTTCACCTTAATTTTCCCCTCTTTCATAACATATATTTAGTTAACATTAAGATCTCACTCATCAATTTTTATGGAACCTATTTGGCTTTAATGGGCATACCTCAATATTGATAACATTTGTGTGTCTAATGACATAGTGTAAAGGGTTGCATTTTGGATATGCTTGGCTGACTCTCTCCCTAATTCCAATAGATCCTATGTTGATATTTCAACATGGTTGAATCTCATGAAGATGTGAAAGGAATAATATTCATGCTTTTGTGTGGTGGTGAAAGAGAGGCGTGGTTTTGTTCATGTAATAAAATCACACTCTTTGACCCCAAACACCATCGTCTCCTCCTTGCCACCTCACCATGGTAAGTGTGGTCTAATATTTAGAAAGGTATTTATCATGTCACCAAGAGGCTTGATAGATCCATGTTGTCTAATTAAAACATTTTCTCTTTCTATGATAATTTTGACTACCCTGTAGCCATCATCTTGAATGCTTTTCTATTAGATCATCTTTTTATCATGTTTGAAATTGAATGGCCCTCCTACACTCTATGGGATTATAGGACTCAGTTTTATCTTAACAATTCTCATCTTTTTCACTTCTTAACTAATAGGCACAATGTAAGAATCTATAAAATTCTACATTGCCGTAAGATAATGATTGAATGGAATAAATGGTGGAAAAACTTGTTAATAGGATAATTTCCATTTTGTTTATATGAGAGATAATAAATTATTTTCTATTGCAATCCCCATGAGTATTCACACTATGAATTCATCTAAATTTCATAAAGCTTGGATCTCTCTCCTTTTTAATGAGTATTTTCAAATGCAAGCTACTATGTGACAACAAAAAGTCAAATTTTCAAAGCATTATCAAGCTAGGGAGCCAAAATTCATGTATAGATCCACTGACTAAAGGTTGGAGATAAAAATTCTAAATAGCTATTCACTCTCCTCTATTCTAGGAAAGAAACTGAGTGCATAAAATTTATCATGGAGTTTGGCTCTTACCTCATGCACCTTCTTGATATATTGAAAGCCTTTTTCTCTAACTATCATAAGGGTTTCACTGCTCAACCTTAATTACCAAAAAGAAAGAAAGATTTAATCCAATACCTTAAAATTGTGTTTGAAAAAATCACTAAAGCTCAAAGAGTGTCATATGATAGGCTTTTATTCATTAAGGAGCTCCAAGAGACCACTATGAAAATGACCACTGAGAAGGCTCTTGACATTTATTGAATTAACCATGAATCACATCATGAATTATGGTATATTATGCATTTGGGACTTCATAAAGTTTAATTGTAAGCTATCCAAAATAATTCCCTTGGAAAGTAAAACTAACCAAGGAGATATCAAGTTTATTACCAAAGCTAGGGATCCCAAGCTCATTAAAATTTGACATCATTGTACTCTTCTCAATGTATCCTATCAGATAATTTCCAAGTCCCTTGATTTGTAGGTCAGGTATCTTCTACCCCTCATAATTCATCTAGAACAACATAAGTTTATTATTGATAAATATATCTTTCATGACAACATTTTTGTCTAGGAGGGAATGGAAAGTGCTAGGAAATCTCATAGTAAGGCCTTATTTTTGAAACAATGATTTTGAAATTTTTATGATAGGATTGAATGGCGATCATCATATCCATGCTTGAGGTATTGGATTTGGTTCTAAATTTTTCAACGTGGTTAAAATGCTATTCCAAGATGTGGGTCCCCATATCACCTTCAATGTCACTCAATCTAAGTGGTTTTTTCTTTTTTGTTATCTTCATCAAGGATGAACTCTATCCCCTTACATTACTGTGTTTGTTACTAATAGACTCAATTATCTTTTTGAAAAATACACTTATGGATGTTTGGTTAGAGGTATTTATCTCCTCAATTCTCATTTAAAAATGGTTAATGGAGACTTTACTTATAACTCATTCCTCACTCTTGCTAAAGGGGAGAATTATGTTTTCAATGCTATTGAATATTTATTTATATACTTTAATCCTTTCGTTATTCCCACAAGTGGAAAAAGACTCCATGTTCTAGAAAATGTATCTACCCAATACCTCATTTTATTCTCCAATATAGGTGGTAATCGATTGAGATAGGTGATAAATTTAAATCTATGGTTATCCCCTTTTATTTTCAATCCACTCCCTCATATCTCTAGGGTTACATGGTTTAAAGTTTTGAGAAAAAATTTGGCTTCTCAATTTATAAACCCCTCTCTTTGGTAAGAAAGTCTTTTTTGTTATTTAATTTCTTAGTTACTAATCATGTCTATTATTTTTATTATTGGGAACTCAACAAAGTTACACATTAAAACTTGTAATAATTTTTAATAATTTTCTATGTAACAATTCTAAAGGCACCAAATAATTCCATTGGGTTTATTAAAATATATCTTTCCAAAAATAATATTTCGATGGTCTTGGTCTTCTTGACACAAAAAATACAAGGCCATGTCTTGTGTCCTAAATTGATCATTTGAGCACTAGAAAGGGATGAATCATGGAAAATTATTCTTAAAAACTACATCACTCAAGATAATCCTCATGGAAAGGGAGCATTAAAAGTTTTAAATATTGAAAATACTTTAATCACTCAAGTCCATGCTACTTTTACTAGCATGTTTGTTGATAATCATATGTGAAATGCTTGGGAAAATCTCAAAAGATGTTTAAGATGGGATGGATATGGTTTAAGGTTTGGACTCTATCTCAAATCCCACTTGTTGTTGTGGTCTCATGTATTAACCTTTTATGAAGTGCCATTATCTCTTCTATCCATTATTAAGAGCCTTTGAATTTTCATAAAATGCATCAACGTCAATTTTGATCTTTTTTACAAGTAAATGAGGGGTTGGATTTCTTAGCAAACTCTCAGAGTTTAGTTTAATTTTCAAGCTATGACCAAGAGTCCATTTTAGAAATCCATATCATTATCCCTAATGTGAATCCTTAAAAACTTGGAATTCAATTTCCTTTTCTTTCATTCACTACAACCCCTAGTTAGGTTATCAACTTCTTTCACATTAACACTTTAAAGCTCATGCTCTCAATGCTAAGTGGAAAGTCCATTATATTGATCAAATTTGAAAAAGAATATCTGAACATGTGTGTCTTTCAATCATTAAGCCCAAAAATATACATATCCTATAGTGTATTTTTCACCATTTAATTTCAATCTACAATTGACTATTCACATGAGATTGTCTCATCCTTTCTACTCAAATTTTAACCACCATATAAACTTCAACATGTGTCTTGCTTTTGTAGACATGCCTAGTTAGATTAGCTTTATATTCACACCCTTTTCAATCCATTCCATCCATAGTAAATGGATCTATAAATCATATAATACTATATAATATAATATAAAAAAACTAGTTTTAAGACCAAGTATCCTCAAGAATTTATAATCACAATAAAATTGTAATTAGACAAAATCAAGTAAATGATCAGTTGTGTAACATATCGAAACTCTAAATAGGAAAAAGGTGTTGCTTGTAAAACAACTTCATTTTTCAATCAAATTAACCTAGGTTTCAATAGAACAATATTGTAAATAGTTTACATTATATGGACTATGTGGCTTTTCAAAGCCAGTCAACGGGAAGAGGAGATAAGTAACCATCATAAAAGTCTCAATTACCTCCTAGAGGTAAGATCAATATAATAGAAGTATCATCAAATCCACATGCCTGAACATATAATAGTACTTACGAATGTTATCTTTTGATGACCATTAAGGGTGAGTGGAGGGACACTATGTTTGGAAAGTGCCTATTATGCATGAAACATATAGGCCTTGTCCAAAATAATAAGGGACCACTTCATAAAAAATAGGAAAAGTGGTTTTTCAAGACACAATAAGATCCACTTCCAATTCTATAACTCAATCAAACTAGCATAAATAGGGCTCTACAGAAGAAACTATATCAAATAATCATCCCTAGATCTCCTAGTGTGCAAACTGTGCTTTGATACCAAAATGTCATTCCTAGAAACTGACAAAATGAAAACACACAAAAAAATATGCCAATTTTTTAAAATAATGTATAATGCATATCCTAAAGAGATGAATTACCCATTGGTTAACCATTCTCTAATACCAAAATGTCCACTAGTATTGTGCATAGAAAATGTCTCAAGGGGAATCTGAGTAATTACAAGGCTAGGTTCACACTTAATTCATAAAACAGACTCAATTTATGACCTATGTCAAAGTCAAGGAAAGAACTCAACCAAGAATTGTATATTCCCCATATGACCTTAAAAGAGATCTAAAATATCCAAAATAAGCCCATTGATAATGGAGTAATCCATCTCAATTCTAAGATTGATTTATCTTTGATCATCAAATCTAGTCAAAAGTGAGGAAGCCATTGAAATCTTTGTTGAATTCAATAAATTATTTCAATTAGATACTACATAACAAATTCATATTTTGGAATGGGTAGAGGAGGTTTTGGAGGATGACTTTTCCATAATCATCTTTCCTCTCCTTTCTCAACCTTGGACAACTATGATTTAAAGAGATTCCACACTTTTGACCTATTTAAAATTATCTAATTTTCAAATATGCTTCAATACATGTATACACGATTTAGTTTTATAGCTACCTATCTTTTAGGGATAGTTCTAGGATATCTCAATCTCCTATGGTTTCTAAATAAGTCTTTGGAGGTCCAAGCTCCTCCACAACCATTAATGGCTACTAGTAAGTTTAAAGGTAAAATTTCAAAAAATAAAATAAATTGACATTCTTAAATTACTTTTAAATGGTGCAAAACACAAAATTATTGGAGTTTCCTTTTGGGCCAATCTATTTCAGAACTTCCAAGAGCTTGTGATAGCCAACACGGCTAAAATAGGCCTCCCTATCACAAAACAAGCATAAGTTGAAAACCATGAGGTTCCAAGTTTTGAAATCATTTCCATGTGTAAGGGGACTAAAAGTTGGAAGGAGGGGAGCTAGGTGGGGATGATGGGGTTTCTTTTGGGTTCCCTTGCCTCTGAGCCATTGGATCTAGATAATTGTAGTTATAAAATAGGACTACGACATTGCAAAGGAGGTCTAAAGCATACATGAGTCAAAAACGTCATAGATGAAAAAATAAAATGTTTTAAAACTTGAAGCAGATTCCATACAAAAGAGTACAAAAAATTGAAGGGGGTCTCTTTTGGGATCAGCCCAACATTAATCTCTGATTTTCCACAATCATCTAAACAAAAGAATAGATCTAGAAATTAATATTAATGAATGACTGTAAATTTCTGGATGAAAATGTGTGTTGTGTTTCTCATCTAAGGTATTTCAAAAAATGATTAAACACTAACTGTGAGCGGATCTAGAACAATTTGATTTTTTTAATGTTGGATGGTATTCTATTCTACTAACTTTTACATACGGCCAGTGACTTTTAATTTTAAAAGATTATTAATAGAGAATGTTTATATAAATAACTATGCTTATTTAAAATCTATGTATTCCTATAGAATCTAAAAAACTAAACCAAATCTGAAAAACTAAACTAAATTTCTATGCCCACAGATTATGGGATAACAACAAAAAAACAAAGTATAAAACTTAGAAAAAAATAGAGCACTCAGAAAATATTTATTTTTAGGCTAGAAATAACAGTCTTTAATGATGTATATATAAAAGAATTACATTGCTTCCTAGATCACAACATTCAGAAAAAACAAATTAAAACCTAGGGAAAGCCTATGCATGCAACAAGCGTGCATTATTCGTTGAATTTAGAGACAATGAGTTAACTTTTACAAACTATAGTTAATCCCACTAAAAATATGGTCTGTGGATCAAATGACCATCATGTAGATTATTCTACAAAAAATAAAAAACTAAAACTAAAAATTATGCATGAAACACAATGATGGATGAGCTGAACATGCAGCATCAGTTTTCAACATACTCTCCCTTGATGTTGAGAGGGCTTACAATCTGATCTCTAAGTGTCGAAAATTGATCTGTTGCAACTGCTTTCATAAAGATATCTGCCAACTGTTCTTTAGTGTTGATGTATTTCAATTCTACTACCTTCATCTGCACTAAATCTCGGATAAAATGATGCTTTAAATCAAAATGTTTTATCCTATTGTGATGAACTAGATTTTTGGCTAATTTAATAGCACTAATGTTATCACAAAAAATAACTGTGGGCTAAAATTGAATCTCTCCAATTTCTTCAAGAAGATTTCTAAGCCATAATGCTTGTGTACTTGCTAAAGTGACTGCAACATACTCTGCTTGTGTAGAAGAAAGGGCAACTATACTTTGCTTCTTTGAGCTCCAAGTAATCAAACCATAATCAAAAGAAAAATAATTCCTAGATGTTGACTTTCAGTCATCCAAACTACCTCCCCAACCAGAATCACTAAAACCAACAAGATTGAACCTTTTACAAGTGTATTAATGAATACCAAAATCTAGAGTGCCTTTCACATACCTCAATATTCTCTTGGCTGCCTTCATATGTATTTTTGATGGCTCTGTCATGTACCTTGAAATAAGTGAAACTGAATAAGCAATATCAGGTCTTGTGTGAGTTAGAAACATTAAGATTTTGACAATACTTCTATAAGTTGTCTCATTAACTCTTACAGCACCATCATCTCTACACAACACAACTCCATGAGCAACTGGAGTGGAGACTAGTTTATAATCAACCATATCAAGTTTCTTCAACATATCTTTAGCATACTTTCTTTGAGAAATGAAAATTTTATTCTCCCTTTGATAAACCTCCATTCCTAAAAAATATTTCATAAGGCCTAAATCTTTAATCTCAAATTCATTCATCATGAAAACTTTGAATTCATCCTTCATCATGGAATTGCTACCCATATACAACAAGTGATCAACAAACAAACTTACAATCACAATATCATTACCTTATTGTTTGTAGTAAAGGGTAGGTTCACTCTTACTTCTTTGAAACCCATTCTCTTGAAAATATCCATTAATCATAGCATACCATGCTCTTGGTGCTTGTTTGAGGCCATACAAAGCCTTCTTTAACTTGTAGACATGATTTTCTTTTCTTTGCACTTCAAAACCTTGTGGTTGTTCCACGTATACTTCTTCTAAGTACCCATTCAAGAAGGCACTTTTCACATCCATATGATGGATGCTCCAATTATTTTGAGCTGCTAATGAAATCAACATTCTAATGGTCTCTTGTCTTGCTACTAGTGCAAATGTCTCTTCATAATCAATGCCATACTTTTGTGTGAAGCATTTAGCAACTAATCTTGCCTTATGACTTTCAACACTTCCATCACTGTTACACTTAGTCTTGTAGACCCATTTGGTGTCAATCTTCTTCTTGTCATGTGGAAGCTTTGTAAGCTCCCAAGTGTCATTCCTGTGAATAGAATCCATCTCTTCTTGCATTGCTTGCATCCAAACCTCATTAGTATATGCATCTTCAAAACATGATGTTTCAAAATCAGCCTTGGTAAGTAAAGCAAAATTCAGTGTCTCACCTCTTGGATTTTCTTCATGTGCTTGATTTTAAATCCTTTGATAAATGTCACTTAATCTTCTTACCTTGCTTTCAAAACTTGGACTTGAATCTGGGCTTACACTTGGAATTGAAAAACTAGATGAGGGGTTACTTGGTATATTTGTAGCACTTAGAATAGAAATATTAGTGGGTTGCCCATGATCAACATCATCCATAATAACTTCATTTAAAACATATTTTGACTTCTCTGTATGGACTTTTTGATGACCATAAACTCCCCCTTCATCAAAAATCACATCTCTTGACACAATAAGCTTATTAGTGAGAGGATTATATAACCTGTAAGCCTTACTTTTCTCACTATATCCAATAAAAATACATGACTCACTTTTGGGATCTAACTTTTGCCTCCTTTGATTAGGAACATGAACATAGGCTAAGCAACCAATTTTTTTGAAATAATTAACATTTGGCTTTTTCTCATACCAGGATTCATATGGAGTCATCTTGTCAAGTGCACTAGTGGGACTCTGATGGAGAATATATATTGTTGTAGCAACTACATATCCCCAAAAAGAATTCCTCAATCCCTTTGTTTGTAGCATGCTTTTTGCCATCTCCACCACTAAATGATTCTTCCTTTCAGCTACACCATTTGGTTGAGGTGTGTATGCAGTGGTGAGTTGTCTTCTAATGCCATGCATATCATAATAAACTTGAAAGGATTTTGAACAAAATTATCCTCCATGATCAGTCCTTAAGCATTTGATTTTTCACCCTTTGTCATTTTCTACAAGGGATCTAAACCTCTTGAATGTCTCAAAAGCTTCACCTTTGGTCTTTAAAAAATAAACCCAACACTATCATGAGTAATCATTAATAAAAGTAATGAAATATGATGACTTACCCAAACTCTTTGTCTGCATAGGACCACAAATATCTGAATGAACTAACTGGAGTGGATAATGGGCCCTCCATGCACTGCCTTTTAGAAATTTCTCTCTTGCATGTTTCCCTTTAGTACATCTTTCACAAAATTCTTTGTGCTCTTCAACCTTAGGTAAACCAGAAACTAATGCTTTTGATGTTAGAATCTTCAAACTATAAAAATTTAAATGCCCATACCTAAGATACCACAACCAACTTGTATCCTCATATGCCATATTGACAAGGTTCTTGTTATGTTACCACCTTATTTCCTTGATTCTTATCATAAATTATACATTGTTGATTTTCAAATACAACTTTATTATTCTTCTGACATAATTTTCCAACACTCAACAAATTATGCTTTAGCTTTGGAGTGTAATAAATGTCTTTAACACTCTTCATTACTTCTTTTGTATGGACTTTCATAGCTCCTTTTGCAGCAACCTCCAATGATTTGTCATCAACAAATTTTATCTTGGATTTAAAACATTCATCCATTATAGAAAAATGTTTTTCATTCCCTGACATGTGGTTAGAACATCCTGAATCTAAATACCAAACATCTTTAGAAACATTTTCAGCTTTGTCATAAGATAAAAATAAATTATCTTGAAGATTCTCATCACCTTCTTGAGCATAATGAACACTTTTAACATTGTTACCTTCTTTTAATCTACACTTATAATTAAAGTGGCCATATTTATTACAATGATAACACTAAATATTTCTTTTATCAAATTGGCCTCTACCTCTTCCTCTAAAACCACCTCTTCCTTGAAAACCACCTCTGCCTCTATTTGCTCTTGAGTAATTATGATTTTGACCTCTACCTTGGCCTTGATTACTTTTGATGCTACTATTGGCATCTTCATTCTTTATGATATGTAATTTGGAGGAAAAAGCTTTCTCATCACTTTCTCCAAATGAATCTCTCAATCTTTCTTTATGAGACATCAAAGATCCAACTAGATGATCAAATTGAAGGGTAGACAAATTCTTACTTTCTTCTATGATTATGGTAACATGGTTCCACCTTGGTGTGAGAATCCTCAACACCTTTTTGATCACAACCTCATTGTTCACAATTTCACCAACTGTAGCCATGTTATTGACCACATCTTTTACTCTGACATAATAGGTACTCACACTTTCAGCTTCTTGCATCTTTAAATTCTCAAATTTTCTCTTCAATGTCTATATCTTGATAGCTTTATCTTGATCACTACCTTGGTAAGCTTCTTTTAGAGTCTTCCAAGCATCCTCTGTTGTCTTTGCTCTTGCAATTCACAGAAATAGGCTCTTATCTAGAGTTATTTGAATATGAAATAAGGCTTGAGCAATCTTCTTGTTAGCCTCCTTCTTAGCTATTTTATCATTTGCTGTGAGGGCATTCCGATCCGCTGGCTCTGCATAACCTGATTCAATAATCTCCCACAAATCTTTTCCTATCAAAAAAGTCATCATTTTGATACACCAATAATCATACTCATTTCCATCAAATTTTGGAATGGGCAAGGAGTAAGAATTTGACATAATAAATTTTTGGCAAAATTCCAACTACAAAATCTTTCACCCAAAAGAAAAAATACCTACTCTGATACCAAATGTAGAATCTGAAAAACTAAACCAAATCTGAAAAACTAAACCAAATTTTTATGCCCACAGATTATGAGATAATAGCAGAAAAAAAGAGTATAAAACATAGGAAAAAAATAGATCACTCATAAAATCTTTATTTGTAGGCTGGAAATAACAATCTTTAATGATGTAAATATAAAAGAATTACATTGCTGCCCAGATAACAACATTCAGAAAAAACAAATTGAAACCTAGGGAAAGCCTACGCATGCATTATTCGTTGAATTTAGAGACAGTCGGTTAACTTTTACAAACTATAATTAATCCCACTAAAAATATGGTACATGGATCAAATGACCATCATGCAGATTATTCTACAAAAAATAAAAAACTAAAACTAAAAATTGTGCATGAAACACAGTGATGGATGAACTGAACATGTAGCATCAGTTTTCAACAACTCCTATACCAAAAAAAGGTAATTTTTCATTAGAAATTTTTATATTACAAGTATTTGTCTTTCATCAATATTGAACTTAATTATGTTTTTATATACTGAAAAGAAACATGTACACTTGAAAAAATATACGATTTGGTAATTTTAAGACCTATAATGATTTAAGGCTTGGTTGATTTTATATCAAAAGAACAAAAATAATAAAAGGCTACACGATAACTGTGATGCCATAATGCATTGAATCCTGGTTAACCAATGATAAGGAGGGAGCTATTTTTTAGGAAATGAGTAGACAGTAACATTCATGGCATAATGTGTGTCGTGTGGTTTCTATCACTATGTATACTCTATAAATACTTCCAAGATTTTATTCCTATACTCAGCTATATCTTCTACTTATTTGAATGCTGCATCCATTGTAGACCCTTTCGATGATTTTTTTTTTTTAAAAATTGACCTTACCCACCATGAAGCTCCCAACCTCTTTAATAATCTCCACTCTTCCCTATCTGCCAATCTAAAAATCCCACTGCTCCCATTTAACAATAGCTATCAACAATTCCAACTCACCCACATCAATTTTGAATTAGACTACCATTCCTACAATTTTGTTCTCTTATAACAAGTCCATCACTTATGAAAAGTCCATTACACAAGATCATCCAAATAGTTCAAATAACCTTTGAGAAGGGCATACTTACAGCCTTTATGGACTCCAGTCCTAGAATCAAAATAAGCTCCCATGTAGTTGCTACTGATACTCAGTGGGATTATAATTCAAGTAACTATGATCATGATTGGATGAGGAAACTGTGCCCTCTACGAAGCAGAGTCTAGTAGGCAATTGGGTGGAATACCACGGTGCTAACAACTAGGAAGACCTGCTGGACCCTCTTCATGAAAACATAAGAACAGAGATTATTAAATATGAAGAATTTGCTAAGGCAACTTATGATACTTTTTGTTAGAAATTAAAGATGAACTGGAGTTAATTTCTCCACTCCTCATGCATGCAGCAG
Source organism: Torreya grandis (assembly GCA_037957365.1). Taxonomy (NCBI): domain Eukaryota; kingdom Viridiplantae; phylum Streptophyta; class Pinopsida; order Cupressales; family Taxaceae; genus Torreya; species Torreya grandis. The sequence continues at coordinate 169,260 of JARHVA010005784.1, forward strand.
TGAATGATCAGTCAGTTATCAAATAGTTAGTTAAACTGTTAGAGAAGTAGTTCACATTTAGTTAGTTAATTGACAGTTAGATATCAGTTAGTTTAAGCTATTAACAATAAATTTGTTTAAGAAGTTAGATGATTAGTTAAGGATTAGTTAATCAATCAGTTATTTTTGGATTTAAATCTATTTAAAGACGCCTTGGGCGCAGCATTGTAAGCAAGGAAAATTGAGGATTCATAAAAAAAAATTCAAGAAATTGTAGTAGCGATTGGGTTCTATTCATGTTTATTTGTTTAAGTTATTGTTTTTGCATGCTCTCTTGATTTCAACAAATTGGTATGAGAGCCAAGGGAAACCATGATAGGAGTGGCACGCTCAGCAGAGGCAAAAGCATAGTCAGGAGAGAAGCACACAGTTGGAGTGAAGAAAAGCCAAGGAGATAGGCTGCGTGAAGTGGAGAAGCACATTGAGCAGAGTCGCTAGTTGGAGAGCGTGCAACTGGCAAAAAGTCAAAAAAAAGAAGGCACACGCAGTCAGCAGTTTTGGGCATACCAAAGGTGACTGGTAGAAGGTGGTTGGTGCAGCAGTGCACAGTTGGTAGAAAGTGTGCATCCAAAACCAAAACCCCACCCGAGATGGAAGCCCAGCTTGCACCCGAAGTTGTGCAAATCGAAGAGCTGAAGCCGATCAAGGCAGTTGAAGAAAGTGAAAAAAAAAGAGTGCCCAAGCTAAAGGCATATTACATAGAAGATTGCTCCGAATACCCTGCTCCAAACGCTAAAACAAAGGGCATCAAAAGTTTTTTATTTATTTTTATTTGTTTTGTTTTTTGTCTGCTGTCTGTATTCAATTTTTACAAGGTGTATGTTTTCCATGTTATGCAAGCAATGCAATCATTCATTGTCTTCAGATTATAGCATGGATGGCCACAGTGCCATGTTTGAAAAGACGAGCTCCGCAGAGCTTGTGTTGCACAGTGAGTGAAGCTGTGAAAGTGTCTGTGTTAAACAACGAGTGAAGCTGTCAAAGTGTCTGAAAATCAGGTCGATCGTTGGCAAATCTAGACCAACATGGAAAGATCCCAGCAGAGTCCTGGGAGGAAACCTCAACAATTAAACATCAAGGGAAAGAAAGGTAAGCAAACAGGAAGCTTGCGGTGTTGGACATAAGCATGTCCATTGATAGCCTTTCGACAGGCTACTCCTCAGTCTTAAATGCTGAGTGAACACTCATTGAGCAATTGTATTTCGCAAGGCGGTGTATTCCACATGAGAAGACAAAATTTAGGCATTGTAAATGCTGAAGTTGTAAGTGGTAGAAATTAAGGGGGAGTATTAGAAACTCAAGATGAACTGGAGTTAATTTCTCCACTACTCATGCATGCAGCAGTGAACGATCAGTCAGTTATCAAACAATTAGTTAAACTGTTAGAGAAGTAGTTCACATTCAGTTAGTTAACTGACAGTTAGATATCAATTAGTTTAAGCTGTTAACAATCAGTTTGTTTAAGTAGTTAGATGATTAGTTAATCAATCAGTTATTTTTGGATTCAAATCTATTTAAAGACACCTTGGGCACAACATTGTAAGCAAGGAAAATTGAAGATCAATTAAATCTTTTTCTTCATGAAATTGCAGTAGCAGTTGAGTTCTATTTTTGCTTATCTGTTTAAGTTCTTGTTTTTTCATGCTCTCTTGATTTCAACACTTTTAACTCTGACCCAAATTCCATTTCTTATGCTAACTGCCTCTGCAATGATCTCAATTCATTTTCTGACACAGTGGGGCTTAAAATAAGTGGCTACAAGGTCACCAAATATCTTTATGCCACCCCCACTGTAAATCCCTGAATGGCTTGAAACCCACCAAGCAGTCATCTAACTGGATTGGATTCGTTGCTGTAGGTGATGACTGACAAGAGATCAAAAGATTGGGTCGAAGAGATATAGCTATTGATGGTCCGTGCGATTCTTCTTGTGCAGGTAATTGTGGGCTTCATCCAAAGGTTGAGAATGGGTTTCTATGTCTCTATACCAATTCTTCCAATGCTGATGATGAACATAATACAAATAACGGCATTAAGAGTTCGTCCGAACAGGTTATCGAGGAGTTGCAAAGATTAGTTGAATTATACAAGGGAGAGGGATTGAGCAATACAATTACAGGCCACAGTCTAGGCGCCTCCCTGGCACTCCCGATTGCTTATCAAATTGGAGAAAACTTATTAGCATCAAACTCTTTAGTTTCGAATTACAATATACCTGCAGGCTGTGACACTGTTTTCCTTTGGAGGCCTGAGAGTTGGAAACCTCGATTTTAAAGAAAGAATGGAGAAGATCGGTGCGAAAACATTAAGAATAGTGGATACCGACGATGTGATACCAAGATTTCCTGGCACTTTTTTGAATCAATGGATGCACAGAAAGCTGTTTGAGGGATTGAGAGCAAGTGGATTAATGGAGAAGATATACAGTCATGTGGGAAGCGAGTTGAGGATTAATCACTTAAGTTCTTGTTGCCACAATTTGGAGGCTCATTTGCATTTAGTGGATGGTTTTCAATCTCGGTTGTTCCATTTCGTTCAAATCCAGAAAGGGATCATTCTCTTGTTAATAAGACATGTAATTTCCTAAGAGACGAACTTATGGTGCCTGCAAACTGGCTGCTATTATCAGATTATTGCAGTCCCACTTTCAGTGCCAAATCCAGTTATGTGAATAATTTATATACAAATTAAAATTCTTGTGAATCCATTTTTGATACCGTGGAGATCGCACACCAAGCTACTATTGAGTTCAATTGTCAATGCTTAAAGACTCTCCATCATGACCACAAGTTAAATCCAGGCAAGTGAATAGGGATACTGTGGAACAAGAGGTTTGAAAGACATATATAATTAACGATGCAAAACATTTCACATATGAAAAAATTATTAATATGCACTGATGGTGATACCATCTCCAAAAGTCAACTAGCTTGTACCATACAATGAGAATCCAGCGGGTAAATTAGCACCATTCATTGTGCACATTTGCCAAAGTTCTTTGTCTGATCCATATCATGCCATCTACCTAATTTTCATTGTGCACGTTAACACTGGTGCTAATTAATTCCTGAATTCAGCGGCATTGAGATTTAGATTTACTTATGGAGCCCCTTTTCCAGTCAAAAAAAAATTAATCTGATAATTATTATTTTTATGTTAAAAAAAATCATTTTCTGGTAAAAATGTATATTAATAAAATATTATGTTTTAAAATTATATTTTATTCCATGCCATTTTGTTATTACTTCTATTGCTTATTAAATATGGGTGCACGTAAATACTCTCTAATTACTTCTTAGATTCAATGATACTTTCAATGAAACTAAGATTGGGATTGACTTCCCATCCCTTTCCCCCTTTCTTTAAAAAAAATCAGATTGAGATTGACTTTCTATCCCTTTCTCCCCTTTTAAAAAAATAATAATTATCTGATAATTATCACTTTCATATTAAAAAAATCATCATTTTTGACTGAAAATTTTATCTTATATTAATAAAATATTATATATATCTTTTTTTCCTTTCCTTTTTTATTTTTCCCTTTTTTATTTTTTTATTTTATTTTTTATAATACTATTATTGTTTAGTATTCTTTTTCATTATAGTTGAAAAATCATCATTTTTCATTTGAAATGGTTTCATTTATCACTAAGTAACAAATAAGATGTTTTATAATCAGTAGCATTATGGACTTAAATATTAAGGCTAAACTTATATATCATGATTTTTTTTATGACAGTTGTTTATTTAATATTCTATTTTAAATGTTAATAAAATTTATACTAGTAGTTGCTTAAGGATGTTCTATAATCAGTAGCGTCATGGACTTAAATATTAAGGCTAAACTTATATGCCATGATTTTTATTATGACAATTGTTTATTTAAAATTCTTTTCTTAATGTTAATAAAACTTATACTAGTAGTTGCTCCAAGTGTGCAAGTTACACAGGGATTGTTTTTTTTATAGTATGTATGTACTGAATATGTAGTTGAACGTTACCACTTTTGAGCCCTCTAGTTGTGCCATTTGGCAGTTTACTATCTTTTCATACCCATGGCCATGAGAGGGCTTCCCCATTCCAAGGCTCACGAGATGATGCCACTTGACATCATCCAAGTGACTCAAACCTCGCATTCTTCTTGATCTCTTTCAAGATATTTTTCACCCTTCAAGTTTGTCACTAACTCATTTCCCATGAGTTCTCGCTTAAGAGATCAATGTTTCAAAGGAGAAATGAGCATCTTTATGTTTCACCCATCCTTGCACAAGACATAAAACTCTTAATATTAATATGGTAAAACTCTTAACATTATATAATGTTTTTAATTTAGTTGACATTAAAATTCACTTGTGGTATCAAGGCACTTCCTCTCGTTGACTTCCATCATATACTTGTCTTCTATTTTAGCCTACATGTGTTTCTTATAAGAGTTTCATTGTAGTCTATGGTGTTGAGTTTTGACATGATCATCTTAGTTCTTAAAGCTCTACCTCCTTGATTTCTATCTCAGAGAAGGATGCCTTCAGTAATAGCAAATATTGTTTTGAGATTTCACAATGGGTTCTCAATATCACCTAGATTATTGTTACTTAACACATCATGCATAAAATGTGAGACGGGGTCAACAATCATGCATTTGGAGTGAGGTACGACTTCTGATTCACACTCTTTTACTTTACAAAATCATGATTTACCAATTTTTATACAATTGTTGTTGTTAGTGTTATTGAAAATGGCAATGGAAAAGGATTGTAAATATAGTTAATGTAGTCATAATTTTGCTATAATTATTTTTATACCTATTTAAATTGACACATATTGCATTATTGACATTTTTAAAAGGCACTATGAGATACATGATAACTATTTTCATTGACATGACACATGTTTCAATCATGTATTGGGTAACTAAAGTATATATTATAGTCACATATGTGACATATCACTAAACTTTACACATGTATCTCCTTTGGCTTCTTCATATGCATCACTTGAGAGACCTTATCATTGCCCCTCACCTCCACTACCCATCTCACCCTAAACAAAGGATGTCCTTAATGACAATAATGGACTCATTAGTGACTTTATATTAAAAGGAAATAACAGAGTCTAAATAAAAAAATTAAAAAACTATTTTAAATGATACATTTACTAGCATGCTTTAGTGCCAAATGATCATTAATCTTTAGTAGAGATATTTTATTTTTTCTTTGATAGGATCACACATTTATTGTGATGTACCCATCCCATTAACACCATTAGGGCAACATTGGCTTCCTTCAAATATCCTCATCCTCGATTCATGTAGCATTTGTTATAGGGATTTATGACGATGCTGTGAAAAATAATGGTGCCAAATTGAGTACATAAATCTACTCCCAAAGTCTAAAACATAGTATTAACTACCCCCAAAAAGCTTTCTAATGTTTTTTATACTATATTGCATTTATTAAAGCTTGTAGTTATTTTGAGCATTGTACGCTTTAAAAAAAAAAATTGACAGAGCCCCTATTGAAATCACTAATATTGAGCTTAGAACATTTTATCTACACCTCATGGTGTCAAACTATAAGATGTTCAAAACCTAATGAAGAATTTAGATTGTTGTTTAAGATTAATAATCCTAACCATTTTTGTGTTATACTTGCTCATGATCCTTGGTTCATTCAAAACACATTGGTTGTGTTCTTCCATTGGCC
>JARHVA010005784.1:185000-217500 GCA_037957365.1 Torreya grandis
TCCAATGTTACTTCCCTCATTGTTGAAAGGTAACTCAGAGAGTTGTTTGAGGTGATTTCATGAAAATCCTGAGCTTGATCAAAACATATGAAGAAATATAAGGAACATGGTCCTAAGCAATGGATTTACATGAAAAAATGCAATTTCATTTGAAACAACTCTTCTTATGCATCAACAAACACTTCCTAGTCTTCCTTGACTCCCTCAGGTCTCTCATTCTAATGGCAAGATCTTGACTTGGAAGGAAATAGTGGAATCATGGGGCAGGAAAGAGGAGAAGAAAGGTTTTACTCAAAACCTTTAAAAGGATGAACTTGCTCCTAATCATCATGATGATTCCTATGACCTCCAAGAAAGGCTCTTTCATGAAGATCTAGCTATGAGAATTACAGAGTTGGAATCCAAAGCGAGATTTCTTAGCCAACATGTGATGGACCTATCTAAACATACCCCATCTACACACATCGAAGAGAGCTATCAGGCCACACTTGATATAGATGAAGTGCTATCCAAATGGAAAGAGGAGAATCATTTGATTCTAGCTCAAGGACTACCTCCTCTTCCACATGGTTCTTCCACTTCATCCCTTCTCAAAGAGGAACCTATTTTACAAGAGGTGAGTGAGGAAGAAAAGATCCAATTTATAGCTCTCCAAGAGGCTATCATGAGTGACAATGAAGAAGAATCCATCATCGATGCTCCTTTTAAAGATGTCATCAGCAATGGAGAAGACACATGTCATGCATACATATAGATGTTCCAGTAATATGAAGAGGAACGTAAGCATGGTAAGCTCTCTCCTCCTTTGTTTGATGAACTTCCTTGTTGCTTTGATGAAGAGGATGACTATGCCAAGGAGCCTGAGTTGGAGGAGGATTAGATGGATGTCTTTGAATAATTAGAGACTCTGATCCTTGAGTGGGAAAAGGAGAGTCCTATTCATCTTGAGAACAGCTTTGAAGAAGAGAGCTTTGAACAAAAAGGTGATGTTTAGTGGGATGAGCAACCAGTTTGTGGTTCCATTTTAGACATCACAATAATCACCCTTCTTCAAGAAAGCCACGAAGGAGTAGGGGATGAGTTTGATAAGGTCCTCATTGAAGCAAAAGGGAATGGGTCAAACCATGATGCATTGGAAAGGGACTATGCACATCAAAGGGCTTATGGTGATGAGCCAGCAGCCATTGATTTCTTGGTGAAATGCACTAGCATGAAGGACCAACATTTGACAAGCTTCCAAGGAAAATAAAAGTACATATATGTTGGGAGCATGTTTAATTCTGATCCACTCGAATGCAAGCCAATCTAGGTGGCAGGGAAGAGGAATAGGTCACCAAGTCTCCTTTCCATTTAGCCACTTGTCTAGCACCATATGTTCCCTAGCTAGGGAGGGGACTTAAGAAGTTTTCCATTTGATCTAAGAGGGAAGCAAATATACTTGGTTAGTTGTATATAGTACTTTGCTTTTAGTTTCTTTTCTTATTTTCCCTAAGTTTAGTTTGAACAAGTATTGTTTATAGCCAGGTGTGTGCTTTCCTTTATGTTTGGGATAAAAGCTCATGATTGATTCTGGGATCTCTCAAGGCTATTGTTAACCTTCCTTAAAAAATGCATCTGACTCTATGCCCAATGGATTTTAAGGCAACTAGTTTCTAAGTATAATAGGCATGCTTCCCTTGGGAGTCCCCAATTTATTGACCATTTTGGTCTTGCAGGCCAAAATCGGTCCCCTCTTTTTCCCTGCTATTTTCAGCCAGTTCATTTTTTGATTTTGTACAAGTCTTGGAGTTTCTATAGACTCTACAGGCATTTATATGGACTCCACAGGCATTCCTATGAAATTTGCAGGGAAGTTTTCTATGGACTCTTTAGGCAAAGATGAGTTCCCAACACTTAGATGCAAAATGGACCATTTCAAGCACCCTTGCGAAGGGTAGTTCAGGACTCAAGTGCCCTTGTAGAGGGCAGGGAACATTTGCAAAAAGGCCATAGAAAAAAGCTAAAAAGGTAAGTTTCCTTTAGAAATTTGTTTAATGCAAAGAAAAGAATTTATTTAGATAAAATGTTCAAAGGACTTCCTTTAGACATTTTGTCCAAAGAAATTCTTCAGAAGAAAATCCTGCCACAAAAGACAAGGGCCAAGGCAAAAGACATAGGCAATTTCTTTTAGAGTTTTTGTCTGAAGGAATTCCTTTAGACAAAAGTCCAAAGAATTTTGGGAGAAGCCACAAGACAATTCTTGTAGACTTTTTATCCACGAGAAAAGTAGCTGAGGGAAATTCCATGGGAAAATATCAAAGGGAAAATGCCACCGAAGGATCTCGAAGGCTAGGTGCCCTTGTGGGGGACTTTTAGCTGTCGAAAGAGAGTCACTAGCCATTGGTTTTCAAATAGTGACGGGTGTTAGACGTCAAATTTTAAGGCTCACAAAATAGCTGTTGATTTTGAAAAGCTTAAAGAAGAGCCCAAAGAACTCAGTGACTTGCTAAGAAGATAGGCTCGAGGGCTGAAAGAGCCAGAAAGAGACAATGCTAGGAACAGACAAAGTGTAGAAATGGATAAATAGTCTAGGTGGCAAAGAGAAGTGTCGACTCAAGGATTTATTCCTACAATTGAAATAGTGCTTGCCAAGTGGTCACCAAATGACGCAAACAATAAGTGGTGTGCCTTGTCTCCTCCACTTTACATTTATAAGTAGACAAACCACATGAATATCTAAAGGAAGCAATCTGTTTACAGAAAAGGGGCACAATCCATGCTTTCACATTAATTTTTGAATGCTAAATTCAAGGTCAGTGATTACACAGCATGGTTTTAGTAGGCCTCTTCTAGATGGATGATATCAGCAATAGTGACTTCATCTTCCCAATTATCTCAACGCACATGGGCCAACTTGTCAAAGAGCGCCAAAGTCTTTTCCAAAGCAGCACCTTTACTTCTCCTCTTTATATATATATATATATATATATATATATATATATATATATATATATCTATATATATATATATATTGTAAAATTCTCATTTTGAGAAGGATCAAATCCATCTCTCAGCCTATAAGGTAAAGCTCTACCCAAAAATCTCTGGGTTTGTAAGGCAGAACTCTGATGAATTTTTACCTTGAATCAAGACTTACCAATTTTTTCCTCCATTAGAACTTGCACTCATGCATGTCTATGTTTTCTTTTTGTGTTAAGTCATTTTCTTTCATTCTTTTCACAAAATGATTCTAGTATGTCTAGTGTATTGTGAAGTTTCCTCTTTTGCAGGTTTGTCAGAAGTGTCTACAGCAGGAATATAGGTGCATGTGAATAGGCTGCCAGAGTGTGTCTCAAAACACCTTTGATAGTTCTTCCTCCCTGTATCTCTAAAGACCCCTGACTCACTAATACAGAAGAGTTTCCCACCTCATATGAAGTGTATGACAACTTCTTCTTGGTGAAAAGTGTATGTTCGAGCTGAGCGTATTAACTTTTTTGGTGTATCACCTTTTAGTTTAGGTTTAGGTTTTGTTTTCCTATAATCCTTCTCCCTTTTCACCCCCCCCTTTCATTTATTTGTTAGTAGTAGGGTATCTAAGACCTAAAGGATACATCAAAGGGAGCTGACCCTTATCTAGAGACTCTCCCCCCAGCTTTGGCGGTCCCACAGGCGAGAGGAGAGTTTCCATTGTTATGTGTGGAAGGTAGGAGCTCAGTCTGCTATCTAGGGTGTAATCCATTACATCAACATGAACCAAATATTTCAACCTACTTTCTTAAAAAATATATTTCCAAAATCAATATATGGATTATCTTGGTCTCATGAACATAAAAATATAAGGCCATGCCTTTTTTCCTAAATTGATCATTTGTGCACTAGAAAGTGATGAAGCATGGAAAATTATTCTTAGAACCTACATCACTAGAGATAAGCCTCATGGAAAGGGAACATCAAAAGTTTTAAATGTCAAAAATATTTTAATAACTTAAGTCTATGCTACTTTTATTAGCATGTTTGTTGCTAATCATATGTGAAATGCTTGGGAAAATCTCACAATATGTTTAAGATGGGATGGATATGGTTTAAGGTCTTCACTCTATCTCAAAGCCCCCTTGTTGTTGTGGTCTAATGTATTATCCTTTTATGAAGTTACATTATCTCTTGTGCCCATTATTAATATCCTCTATCTTTTCATAAGATGCATCAAGGTCAATTCTGATTTTTTTTCAAGTAAACGATGGATCGGATTCCTTAGCAAACTCTCAGAGTTTAGTTTAATCCGCAAGCTATAAACAAGAGTCCATTTTAGAAATCTATATATTTATCCCTAATTTGAATCCTCAAAAACTTTGAGAAATAAATTTACTTTTCATTCATTCACTACCAAACCTAGTTAGGTTATCAACTTCTTTCAACGAACACCTTAAAGCTCACGCTCTCAATGCCAAGTGAAGAGTCAATTATATTGAACAAATTTGAAAAAGAATATTTGAGCATGTGTGGGTTTCCACCATTAACAAAAAAATAATAGATATCCTCTAGTGTATTCTTCACCATGGGTTTTCAATCTACAATTGACTAATTCATATGAGATTGGCTCATCTAGTCTGCTCAAATTTTAACCACCATAAAAAATTTAACATGTGTTTTGGTTTTGTAGACATGCCCAGTTGAATTGGATTTTTATTCACACCATTTTCAATCCATTCCATCCATAGTAAATGTATCCATAAGATATATAATATAATATAATATAATATAATATAATATAATATAATATCAATATAATATAATATAATATAATATAATATAATATAATATAAAAATTTATTTTAAGATCATGTAGCCATAAGAGTTTATAATCACAATAAAAGTATAATTTAGATAAAATCATGTAAATGATTGGTTGTGTAACATATCGAATCTATAAATAATAAAAAGGTGTTGGTTGTTATACAAATTGATTTTAAAATAAAATTAACATAGGTTTCTTGGTTTTTTTACAAATTCATTTCAAAATAAAATTAACATAGGTTTCAACATAGCAATATTGTAAATAGTTCACATTATATTGACTATGTGGCTTTGTGAAGCCACTTGACTAGAAGAGGACATAACTAACCATCATATAAGTCTCAATTAACTCTTAGAAGTATGATAAATATAATGGAAGTATCATCAAATCCACATGCTTGAACATAGAAAACTACTTACAAAAGGTTGTCTTTTAATGGCCACTAAGGGTGAATGGAGGGACACTATGTTCATAAGGTGACTATTATGCATAAAGCATATAAGGCTTGTCCAAAATAATATGGGACCACTTCATATAAAATAGGAAAAGTGGGTTTTCAACATATGATACAATCCACTTCCAATCCCATAAATTAGTTAGACCAACACGAATAGGGATCTACACCTCCCTCAAACCCCATACTTGCATCATACTCAAACATAGAGACATGAAACATGGTTACACTACTTGACATTTCACTAAAAATTTTGAATTGTAAAACTCAATAATTTCACAAAGGTGGCATACAAATCAAACATAACATTGATATGTTCACAATAACATAGGTAAAGAAAGGAAAATAGAATAATGATGTTTCACACATCACATTTACACACCATATTGTTATATAGATACAAATAATGTTTATTTTAGAGGCGTTTGAAAATTTACAATACCATGCAAGGGTTCACATAAGAAAGTTTAAATTTTTACATATATGCATGTGTTGTAATTGCAATAAAAAGAGTTAAAATAATAACTCGGTAACATCAATACACAAGGGTTCACAATGGTGAAAAAGAAGAGTATATTATATATAAAAACATAACTAAGTTGGATCATGAGCATAAACATTAAATAAATAGTTAACCTACTAGTCCAAAACTATATAAATCATGTCTCTTATAAAATCACAAACCACTAAACGATCTCAACTTTATATGAAAAAATGATATCAAATAGTTCCCAAATATTGAAGGCTTCTCTATTAACCATGATAACTCAAGTGTACCACCATGAATCCATTAGTTGGTTAATCAACCATGGGTCACGCTATTGTGATGGAAATATGATAAAGTAGTTTTTTGCATGTAATAATCTATAGTTTAAAGCTATTAATTTACTTAGAGATAAAGTCTGGGTTTTGTAAATTTAATTATTCTTAAAATTTAATCAAAATCAATATTTTTTAATACTAAAGTGTCTTACTATCTACGTCAATTTAATGTATTTTAGTATACATAAGTATAAAAATGGCATAAAATGCCTCTCAAAACAACATAAGTCTAACAAGAACAATGCATACTATTAAAGGATGCAATGACCTACCCAAAGAGGAAAGAGTCACCTCAAATTGTCAACATCCCAAATATTTTAGATATCATAATCTATGATAAAATATATGCTTTAGAAAACTAGAATACAAGTTACCAAATCAGAGGTATGCACTTATCAAAAGCATGTTTAATAAAGAAGAGGTACACCCATTTAGGATTACCACTACCTATATATTTGAAAGAGGCTTATCTTAATTAAATGATACCAAAACTCATAGGTAACCTATCAAGTTAGGTTCTACCGCAAAAGAATGAAGACTTATCTAAACAAATAATGCAATAAAAAGGTTTATAACCCCAAGCCTGTTGTTAACCATGACATTTGGATATCAACATCCAAACTAGATTCATAGACCTTGGGTATCATGTAAAGATGTGCTAGAGGCAAAAGTACCACTCTAACATATGCATCATTTTAACAAAGTCAATTATTGTACTTACTTGATCCCAAGGTGCCTCAAAGGTTTTCATGTTCCTCTACAACTAACACCAACATCCAACTCCAATGGATAGTATCTATAATATGTGGGTAAAACAAGGCAAATATTACTACCAAAAGGAGATAAAGGTCATTCACCACAAGGATAGGTAAAAAAGGTGACTTATATGAGGCTCCCTAACAATGGCATCCACGTGGTATCACTAGTTCATCACAATAGGTGAAACAAAATTTAATGACACTCAAATGTACGAAGATAAGTTCCAACTAAAAACCCACATGCAAAAATACACGCTTCTTAGTCCCTCTTACAGAACTGGCATGTGCCTAAGTCTATGTAACCCTCTAAGCTCCATATAGATAATGCTTCTAACCAAAGGTGATCCGGACAATAATTCAGATGATAATTTGGATGATGGGTCCACCCCATTTGATGGCAAAACTTTTGGGAGCCATAACATTTGCATTGTAGCTCCAATTGACTCGCCGTTTGAATCGTGACACATGACAAGATGCTAGATGACAAGGAAAGGTTGTTTCACTCTAAGTTATGGGTGAAAGGTAAGCCTCTACATTTCATTCTTGATAGTGGAAGTCAAAACAATTTAATCTCTGTTGATGTTGTGAAGAGCCTAAATCCATTTATGAAGCCTCACCCAAAACCATACAGTATTGGATGGTTGAGTCTAGGGAGAAACCTTCGTGTCACCCGCCAATGTCTTCTTTCATATGCAATACAACCTTTCCAAGATGAGGTCTTATGTGATGTGGTCCATCTAGATGTTCGTGATGTACTCTTTGGTCAGCCACTCATGTATGATCGACATGGTATATATGAATCAAGAAATAGAAGGATCACTCTCACTCTTAGAACATGGCGCTACAGGGTACCAGAAGTACCACCTTCTACATCTATCTATCTGATTAGTGCCAATAAATTTGTTCTCATGGTGGGCAAGCCACACGAATCTAAAAGGGCTAAAATTATAGCCTTGACTACACAAACAACACAACAACAGAAGAAAATAGATATTGAGCTGAAGAAGTTCACAACCTTCCATCCACAGATTGATGGTCAGATAGAAATGGTGAACAATCAGGTATGCAACAGGAATCAAATCAAAGTAAAACTACCACACTTGATGAAAAATCTTGATGAAATGGGGACCATTGCTTCTCCAGGAGGGAGGAATGATCTAGACAATAATTCAGATGATAATTCGGGTGATGGGTCCACCCCATTTGGTGGCAGAACATCGGGGAGCCATAACTTTTGCACCGTAGCTCCAATTGACTCACCATTTAAACTGTTGGAAACCTAATAATGAGGGGAACATCGTGAGATGGCATGGAACTCTGTTGAATGATGTTTGACCCCCTAAAACCCAATGGAAGTGTCCCAAATTTCAATTTTAGTAGTCCAATCTAAAAATAGTAAGTTTCTAAAATAGTAATTCCTCAAATTATGTATTGTTGTAAATCGTGGATGTCAAACCAATTCATCTCCCTCAAGATTGGTGACCTTCCATATCCTCCCCACACCTTCAATACATGTATAAATGAAGGTGTAACCCGAAATGGAAATTAGACATCTCTTCTCAGAGATAAGCATATGTTTGGGTCTACAATCTTGATAAATAAAACATCTCTTTTCAGAGATAGCATTATTTGAATTGTGTTGTTCTTATTTTTGAATTATATTTCAACCAAAGATTTTCAAGTTTTGGATCAGTGGTATCAGAGTGGTTTGTCTTGAGAGTGTATGATCCCAAGGACGAGGTCAGGCTATAAGAAGCTTGGATGGGAAACCATAGAGCTTCCAAATTTTCCCCTTGTTTGCTCCAAACGACTTCAAATGGTGGATGACACTGAGACATCCGATCCTTTCAAGGAAATGGTGAATGAATCCCTCCAATGGCAACAAGCAAAGATGCTACAATAGTTTTCCCAAATTCTTCAAACACTTCTGATGGGAAATCCTGGCTCTATGGCTCCACTTCCTGGCTCCTCAACCAAGGAACGTCCTTTCAATGCCCCAACACCATTCAAGGTCCAATTATCTTCCTACTTCTCTGTAAATAAGTTCACCAATGGAGAAAAGATTACTTTTGCTCTTTTGAAATCAACATTGCCTATGAAAAATTGGTGGGAAGTGTACAAAAAGAGGTTCAATATAGATGACATTGGCATTAAGGTGGAACCTACCTGGGATAATTTTGTGGAAGTGGTAAAGGAAGAATACTACCCCATTGAAGCATATGATGATCTATATATAGACTGGCAACAACTTCGCCAAGGTAAGGAACAATCTATTCAAGATTACACTGACATTTTTCATTCTCTATCTACAAGATTAGGCATCCAAGAAAGTAAGAAACACAAGGTTTTCAAATATCGTGGTGGACTACAATCGTACATACGGGGAGAAATGGAATTCTTCAATTTGGAAACCATTGGTGAGGCATATAAGTTCGTAGTAAAGATTGAGCAAAAGCATGGAAGAATGAATATAAATAATGAGTCTTTGAAATGGAAAAGTGACAAAGAAGGTCGAATGTGAGGCCAAAATTGGAAGCAAAAGGAAGGAAATACTGGGAAGTGGTGTGATTATCACAAATCTGGAACTCACTCCAAAGAAGAATGTCAAGCTATCAAATCACTAATTTTTGAGTCACAATCCTCTGCTCTACCTCATACAGACCCTACAATCAAAGAGGTTGAAGAATAAATTATAGATGCTGATCCTAAAGCCATTGTTGCTTCATCACACACACATGACAAGATGCTAGATGACAAGGAAAGGTTATTTCACTCTAAGTTATGGGTGAAAGGTAAGCCTCTACATTTCATTCTTAATAGTGGAAGTCAAAAGAATTTACTCTCTGTTGATGTTGTGAAAAGCCTAAATATGTCTATGAAGCCTCACCCAAAACCATACAGTATTGGATTGTTGAGTCTAGGGAGAAACCTCTGTGTCACCCACCAATGTCTTCTTTCATATGTAGAACAACCTTTCCAAGATGAGGTCTTATGTGATGTGGTCAATCTAGATGTTTTTGATGTACTCTTTGGTCAGCCATTCATGTATGATCGACATGGTATATATGAATCAAGAACTAGAAGTATCACTCTCACTCTTGGAACAGGATGCTACAGGGTATCATAAGTACCACCTTCTACATCTGTCTCTCTGATTAGTGCCAAGAAATTTTTTCTCATGGTGGTCAAGCCATAGGAATCTAAAAGGGCTGATATTATAGCCCTAACTACACAAAAAACATAGAAATAGAAGCAAATAGATATTGAGCTAAAGAAGTTCACAACCTTCCATCCACAAATTGATGGCTAGACAGAAACGGTGAACAATCAGGTATGCAACAAGAATCAAATCAAAGTAAAACTACCACACATGATGAAAACTCTTGATGCAATGGGGACCATTTCTTCTCAAGGAGGGAGGAATGATCCAGACAATAATTCAGATGATAATTCGGATGATGGGTCCACCCCATTTGATGGCAGAAGTTTTGGGAGCCATAACTTTTGCACTGTAGCTCCAATTGACTCACGGTTTGAATTGTTGGAAAGCTAATAATGAGGGGAACATTGTGAGATGATATGGATCTATACTTGATGAAGTTTTACCCCATAAAACCCAATGGAAGTGTCCCAAATTTTAATTTTTAGTAGTCGAGTCTAAAAATAGTAAGTTTTTAAAAATAGTAATTCCTCAAATGCTGTATTGTTGTAAATCATGCAAGTCAAACCAATTCATCTTCCTCAAGATTGGTGACCTTCCATATCCTCCCCACACCATCAATACATGTATAAATAAAGATGTAACCTGAAATGGAAATTAGACATCTCTTCTCAAAGATAAGCATATGTTTGGGTCTGCAATTTTGATAAATAAAACATCTCTTTTCAGAGATAGCATTATTTGAATTGTGTTGTTCTTATTTTTTAATTATATTTCAAACAAATCTTTTCAAGTTTTGGATCAGTGGTATCAGAGCGGTTTGTCTTGATAGTGTATGATACCAAGGATGAGGTCAGGGTACAAGAAGCTTTGGTGGGAAACAACAGAGCTTCAAAATTTTCCACTTGTTCATTCTAAATGACTTCAAATGGTGGATGAGATTGAGACATCTGATCCTTTAAAGGAAATGGTGAATGAAGCCCTAAAATGGCAACAAGCACAGATGCTACAATAGTTTTCCCAAATTCTTCAAACACTTTTGATGGGAAATCCTAGCTCCACAGCTCCACTTCCTTGCTCCTCAACTAGGGAACGTCCTGTCAGTGTCCCAACACCCTTCAAGGTCCAAGTAAATTTTGATATTCCTACATTTTAAGGCAAAATCAATGCCGATGCAATATAAAATTAGTTGGATCAATTATCTTCCTACTTCTCTATAAATAAGTTCATCAATGGAGAAAAGATTACTTTTGCTCTTTTGAAATCAACATTGTCTGTGAAAAACTAGTGGGAAGTGTACGAAAAGAGGTTCAGTATAGATGACATTGGCCTTGTGGTGGAATGTACTTGGGATAATTTTGTGGAAGCGGTAAAGGAAGAATACTACCCCATTGGAGCATATGACGATCTGTATATAGAGTGGCAACAACTTCGCCAAGATAAGGAACAATCTGTTCAAGATTACACTAACATTTTTCATTCTCTATCTACAAGATTAGGCATCCAAGAAAGTGAGAAACACAAGGTTCTCAACTATCATGGTGGACTACAATGGTACATATGGGAAGAAATGGAACTCTTTAATTTGGAAACCATCAATGAGGCATACAAGTTCGTAGTAAAGATTGAGCAGAAGCATGGAAGAATTAATATAAAGAATCAGTCTTCAAAATGGAAAAGTGACAAAGAAGGTCAAACTTGAGGCCAAAATTCGAAGCAAAAGGAAGGAAAGACTGGGAAGTGGTGTGATTATCACAAATCTAGAAATCACTCAAAAGAAGAATGTCGAGCTGTCAAATCACTACTTTTTGAGTCACAATCTTCTGCTCTACCTCATACAAACCCTACAATCAAAGAGGTTGAAGAAGAAATTATAGATGATAATCCTGAAGCCATTATTGCTTCATCACATACACATGACAAGATGCTAGATAACAAGGAAAGGTTGTTTCACTCTAAGTTATGGGTGAAAGGTAAGCCTCTACATTTCATTCTTGATAGTGGAAGTCAAAAGAATTTAATCTCTGTTGATGTTGTGAAAAGCCTAAATCTATCTATGAAGCATCACCCAAAAGCATACAGTATTGGATGGTTGAGTCTAGGGAGAAACCTCCGTGTCACCCACCAATGTCTTCTTTCATATGCAATACAACCTTTCCAAGAAGAGGTCTTATGTGATATGGCCAATCTAGATGGTTGTGATGTACTCTTTGGTTAGCCATTCAAGTATGATTGACATGGTATATATGAATCAAGAACTAGAAGATCACTCTCACTCTTGGAACACGACGCTATAGGGTACCAGAAGTACCACCTTCTACATCTATCTCTCTAATTAGTGGCAAGAAATTTGTTCTCATGGTGGTCAAGCCACATGAATCTAAAAGGGCTGATATTATAGCCTTGACTACACAAACAACACAACAATAAAAGAAAATTGATATTGAGTTGAAGAAGTTCACAACCTTCCATCCACAGATTGATGGTCAGATAGAAATGGTGAATAATTAGGTATGCAACAGGAATCAAATTGAATTAAAACTACCACACTTGATAAAAAATATTGGTGCAATGGGGACCATTGCTTCCCAAGGAGGGAGGAATGATTTGGACAATAATTGAGATGATAATTTGGGTGATGGGTCCACCCCATTTTATGGCGGAACTTTCGGGAGCCATAACTTTTACACCCTAGCTCCAATTGACTCATCATTTGAACTGTTGAAAAGCTAATAATGAGGGGAACATAATGAGATGGAATGGGGCTTTGATAAATGAATTTTGACCCCCTAAAACCCAATAGAAGTGTCCCAAATTTCAATTTTAGTAGTCCAGTATAAAAATAGTAAGTTTTTAAAAATAGTAATTCCTCGAATTCTGTATTGTTGTAAATCATGGAAGTCAAACCAATTCATCTCCCTCAAGATTGGTGAGCTTACATAGACTCCCCACACCTTCAAAACATATATAAATGAAGATGTAACCCAAAATGGAAATCAAATATCTCTTCTCAGAGATAAGCATATGTTTGGGTTTGAAATTTTGATAAATAAAACATCTCTTTTTAGAGATAGCATTATTTGAATTGTGTTGTTCTTATTTTTGAATTATATTTCAACCAAAACTTTTTGAGTTTTGGATCAATGGTATCAGAGTAATTTGTCTTGAGAGTCTATGATCCCAAGGACGAGGTCAAGCTATGAGAAGCTTGGGTGGGAAACAATAGAGCTTCCAAATTTTCTACCTGTCCGCTTCAAATGATTTCAAATGGTGGATGACACCAAGACATCTGATCCTTTCAAGGAAATGGTGAATGAAGCCCTATAATAGCAACAAGTGCAAATTCTACAATAGTTTGCCTAAATTATTCAAACACTTTCGATGGGAAATCCTAGCTCCACGGCTGCACTTCCTGGCTCCTCAACTGGGGAACATCCTTTTAGTGCCCCAACACCCTTCAAGGTCCAGGTAAATTTTGATATTCCTACATTTGAAGGAAAAATCAATGCTGATGTAGTAGAAAATTGGTTAGATCAATTATCTTCCTATTTCTCTATAAATAAGTTCACCGATGGAGAAAACATTACTTTTTCTCTTTTGAAATCAACATTGCCTATGAAAAACTAGTGGGAAGTGTACAAAAAGAGGTTCAGTATAGATGACATTGGCCTTGAGGTGGAAGCTACCTCAGATAATTTTGTGGAAGCGGTAAAGGAAGAATACTACCCCATTAGAGCATATGACGATCTGTATATAGAGTGGCAACAACTTTGCCAAGGTAAGGAACAATCTATCCAAGATTACACTGACATTTTTCATTCTCTATCTACAAGATTAGGCATCCAAAAAAGTGAGAAACATAAGGTTCTCAAATATCATGGTGGACTACAATGGTACATATGGGGAGAAATGGAACTCTTCAATTTGGAAACCATCGGTGAGGCATACAAGTTCGTAGTAAAGATTGAGTAGAAGCATGGAAGAATGAATATAAAGAATCAGTCTTCAAAATGGAAAAGTGACAAAGAAGGTCAAATGGGAGGCCAAAATTGGAAGCAAAAGGAAGGAAAGACTGGGAAGTGGTGTGATTATCACAAATCTAGAACTCACTCCAAAGAAGAATGTCGAGCTATCAAATCACTACTTTCTGAGTCACAATCCTATGCTCTAACTCATATAGACCCTACAGTCAAAGAGGTTGAAGAAGAAATTATAGATGCTGGTCCTGAAGCCATTGTTGTTTCATCATAGACAATGACAAGATGCTACATGACATGGAAAGGTTGTTTCACTCTAAGTTATGGGTGAAAGGTAAGCCTCTACATTTCATTCTTGATAGTGGAAGTCAAAATAATTTAATCTCTACTGATGTTGTGAAAATCCTAAATCTATCTATGAAGCCTCACCCAAAACCATACAGTATTGGATGGTTGAGTCCAAGGAGAAACCTCCGTGACACCCACCAATGTCTTCTTTCATATGCAATAGAACCTTTCCAAGATGAGGTCTTATGTGATGTGGTCAATCTAGATGTTTGTGATGTACTCTTTGGTCAGCCATTCATGTATGATCGACATGGTATATATGAATCAAGAACTAGAAGGATCTCTCTCACTCTTGGAACACGACGCTACAGGGTACCAGAAGTACCACCTTCTACATCTGTCTCTCTGATTAGTGACAAGAAATTTTTTCTCATGGTGGTCAAGCCATAGGAATCTAAAAGGGCCGATATTATAGCCCTAACTACACAAACAACACAACAACAGAAGCAAATAGATATTGAGTTGAAGAAGTTCACAACCTTCCATCCACAGATTGATGGTCAGTCAGAAATAGTGAACAATCAGGTATGCAACAGGAATCAAATCAAAGTAAAACTAGCACACCTGATGAGAAATATAGATGCAATGGGAACCATTGCTTCTCAAGGAGGGAGGAATGATCCAGACAATAATTTAAATGATAATTCGGGTGATGGGTCCACCCCATTGGATGGCAGAAATTCTAGGAGCCATAACTTTTGCATTGTAGCTCCAATTGACTCGACGTTTGAATCGTTGGAAAGCTAATAATGAGGGGAACATCATGAGATAGCATGGATCTCTGCTCAATGAAGTTTTACCCCCTAAAACCCAATGGAAGTGTCCCAAATTTCAATTTTAGTAGTCCAGTCTAAAAATAGTAAGTTTCTAAAAATAGTAATTCCTCTAATTTTGTATTGTTGTAAATCATGGAAGTCGAACCAATTCATCTCCCTCAAGATTGGTGACATTCCATATCCTCCCCATAGCTTCAAAACATGTATAAATGAAAATTTAACCCAAAATGGAAATTAGACATCTCTTCTCAGAGATAAGCATATGTTTGGGTCTACAATTTTGATAAATAAAACATCTCTTTTCAGAGATACCATTATTTGAATTGTGTTGTTCTTATTTTTGAATTATATTTCAACCAAAGCTTTTCAAGTTTTGGATCAAAAGGGACTATGCCCAAACTCTTCCTAGGACTACCTATAAGGAAATAGTCAGTAATTAAATAAAAGGTGATGGCTTCACTATTGTATCCCAATTAATTCCAATATAATATCTCTAGGTGAGAGAAACATAGAAAAACCCTCCTACACTCTTTGATTGAGTGGCAAGGCACTGTTCTCTTGAAAAGGGGTCACTAAACCTAGAAAGCCCCATCTAGACTCTAGGCATACAACATACATTACTATCTAGCTAAGATCAAACATGATGGTCTTAATATCTACTATCAATCTATATAATAGATATTTTAAGTAAAGATATGTATGAAAATAGTCAGGGAAATTCCTATCATCTTAGCATGGAAAAGATCTGTTATGAACTAATAGTCACTTAGCCCTTGTGGACATTTGACTTCCTAACACCTGGTTGGATCTATCATTCCAAGATTCTATCAACCTCATTCACTCTACTATATGGATGGATGACTAAAAAAATTCTAGCATGGGTCTCTCATGCATATACACCAAAATGAAAATCCATGTGTCTAATAATTAGATTAAGCATCCATATTCCAAAGAACTTTTCATGTGTATTGTTCTAACTCATCAACAAGGTGTAGCACCCAATGAGTACACACATTAGTTCTTAGTAGAAGAAGTGGTATCAAAAAATCACCCCTAGATTTGTTAGTGTGCAAACCATGCTCTAATACGAAAATATCAGGCCCATAAATTGACACAATAAAAATATGAAAAAATAGGCAAATTTTTTAAATGAATGTATAATGCATATCCTACAAAGACCAAATGCCCATTGGTTAACCATTCTCTAATACCAAAATGTCCACTAGTATTATGTGTAACAAATGCTTCAAGGAGAATTTGGCCAATACAAGGCTAGGTTCACACTTAACTTGTAAAGCAAACTCAATTTCTGACTTATGTTAAAGTCAAGGAAAGAACTCAATGAAAGATTGTGTATTCTCAATATGACCTTAAAATAGATCTAAAATATCAAAAATAAACCCATTGAGAATGGAGAACTCTATATACACATACTATTTTCAACTTTTATCAAATATCAATGTTTTGCATCTTGCAAGAACCCATCGAGAATCAATCAGTCTGAGTGCACATCCTAAGGGGTGTACTGGGAAAGGGGTGGGCATACCATTCGTACTTCACAAGATTATTGTCTCTTATTACCATTTATTACCAATTCAACCAGCTCATAAAAACCATTATCTAAGCTATTACTCCTATTTTGCACCCTCCTCCAATCTTTTCCACTCCCCATCCCTCCTTTCCTCACCTTAAGTCCCTTTTAATAGTCAATTGTACTAGGTTGATTGGATCGACCCTATATAGTTTTGGGTAATTTTCACTTAGGAACTAGTCTATCTCTTGGCTGACCTAACTCATGACCTAGTAAATTATTTTATAAAATTGTGCTAAGTCGACTGGGTCAACCCTATCAGTCAAGATTTTTAGAAGGTTTTAGGGTCAAATACACATGTGTATACAAGATCATTTCATCATTATTTCATATGAAATCAAGAGTTATTATTCCCTTGCAATTTTTTATAATCTTCTCTTCCACCATTCTACTTGAGGATTATTAGCTTAGGGTTTCTACTTGGAGAATCTAATCTTGTGGATATGTCTTAGATGATTTGGCCTTTCTTAGTGATCCTTACAAACCACAACAACCTCATGTAAATCCCATTTTGCTAAGGGAGAGATTGAACATTGACAGGTTCATCATTCAAGTAAGTATTCTCTAACTTTGCTTCACTCTTTAGTAGATATAAGTAACATAAGTATTGGCTTTGAATAATATTACTCTTCTTATTCCATGTATTAGGGTCTTACTCATACACAACTTAATTGAGATTCTCCTATGCATGTTTTGATTGTTTACTAACCCCTAATATTATGACATAAGCTTTAGTAAGCACTAGATTAGATTTACTTGTTATTAGTTTTGTGAGATATCAAAATGTAGGACTCCCTTAGGGTTATTGTGTGATTGTGCTTGACTAGAGGTTTTGGATCCCTCCCTAGCATGGTGTGTTGTGATAAAATATCCCCTAATTTGGTCTAATAGATCCCCATATTGGTCATGTTCCTCTTTAATAAATGTGTCCCCAATCAGAAGTATATGGTATGATTTATCTTCTCCAAGTTAGGATCGATTTATTGACTTGATGTATTTATGATTGCATAAAATTATGTGTGAAAGGTGTTCAAACAAGGAATGGAGGTCTCCAAGTGTCTAATCAATGATGGTGAGTTTTTAAAATTTTCTATTTTCATAGGAAGGTATGTTGATCCTATTTTATTGTGAACAAGGTGTGTTCAAGGTTTCTATTCTTGAAGATAGGGGATTGTCAAATTTTATTGCTTAAATTGATTAATCAAATGCTAAAAGACTAAAGATAAGGTTGATATGAAGGATGAGGAGAATATGTTGTCATATATTTGATATCATGAAGGTCTTAGAGTTATATATATGGTAAGTTGTGTCTGTCATGGAGTTCATAGTGTTTTGAAGATGAGATAATTCTATGAGAAAGCTTTGAAAAATTTCTAAACCATGATGGCTTACAGAGGACAAAGGGAAATTATTTTGAGATCCTTATGAGAGTTATCCATTTTTGTTTCAATTTTTTAAGTTGATATAATGAAGAGATGAGATCTATTGGTGATTTTATAAGGATATTGACTGAGTGTGGATAGTATTGAAGAGTTGTTGGTAAATATAATATTTTGAGAAGTCCTTTTGAAGATATCATGATCCAAGTGGAGCGTGGAGTTAGGGGGAGCATATGTGATATGTCTCAATCATGGTGGAGATATGAATATGTCTGCTATAGTTATGATTTTAATTATATTTGTATTATGACTTGATCAAACCAAGTCATGTTTTTTTTACAATGTATTTCATCCTTATTCATAAACAAAGGGGGTATTTGTAAATGGTTAGGTCCTAGGATTATAGTACTATGTACTAACATTTGATAGATAAGGTATTAAGGTAATTATGTTGATTCATTAGTGTTAATGGTCTAAATATTATCAAAAGAGTGTCTAATCTTAGGTGACTTAGGGGGAGTCCCTCTTAATGTATTCAAGGTAAGTCCACACATTTTTTTGATGTTCATGTATATTTTGTCTTCATAGAAGCTATGTATGATCAAAGAAGAGTATAGTCATGGAGCATGTTTGAGAAGATAATGGTAATCATAAGTATTCAAAATGTTAGGATGAGTTTGTATCATCTCTCATGGATGGTCCTTTCTTCTTGGTTCTTGAAGTCTTTTCAGGTACTTAGGATCACAAGCTGAACCCACTTTGTCATTATGTGAAAGGGGGAGAAAGTGATTAAAGAGAGAGATAGAGTCTAAGTATAATATTTGTATTGGTTTTTGGAGTCAATGACAAAGAGGAATATTTTTTTAGGTTTTTTAATGATGTCTCCAAGGTGATCAAGGATGTTGATGAGGTATCATGTATGCTATAATGACAATGACAAAGTGCACTTCAATGTTCTTGCACGGCTCTTCAGTGTTTGACTTAGTAAGACAATTTATAGATGATATTGATGGTATATATATGTTAAATAGAAACTATGGGGTGTTATGAGTTCTTGGAGTGCATATGGAAGTGAGAAAAATTCATCAAAGTAGTCATATGAGTGTTTAGGTTCAAGTAGTCATCTTGAGAGATAAGGCTGAGTAAGAAATTTTATGACATCATATTTCACACGTGTGAAGGTTTCAAGAGAATATTGATATATTTATAGATTAAATTATTTGAGGATATCATATGGTTCAATTTTTAAGTCTAGACATGGAGCATAGTAAAATTTATTAAGGTGTAAATTTGGCCTCTCAGATAGAGTTCACTAAGTTCCCATACTTATCCAAATTTGCATTATCAAAGATCTATGATGAGTGTTTAATAATATAAAATATATAAGGTGAGAATTAAATCTGAATAGATAAGGATATAATAAAGCACATGCTTTTTTGAGATAGTGATGTAATAATGCATATCAAGTCAACAAGTCATTAGGGTGCTCAAAATGCATGCGGGACTGTCAAGTGGCACAAGAGTACATAATGACATGCAGATCCAAAGGTGAGAATATGATCATGCATATAGAGATAATAAATACATGTAAATTCAATAAGTCAACATTATTATTAGAAGGCATACAAGGCTTCCAAGTGGTGGAAGTTCATTAGAGTCAAAAAGTGAGTGTGCTCAGAAGGCATGTGAGGGTGCCAAGTGTCTTAATCATGGAAGCATAGATCAATGATAAAATATGAGAGTTAAATATTTAAATTAAGTAATATTGTGAGGAGATTTATATAGTGTATGTTATCAAGATATCTAAGGACATGATATGAATACACGTGTCTATAATATTTGCATTACACAGTGACAGTTGGCATTTAAATTAACAAAGAGAAAACATAGTCTCCAATGTTTGAGCTATATCTTTTTATCTAGGATGAATTTCATGGTGATTTTAAAGGAAAAATTGTAAAGGAATAAAATTAATATCTATATAAACTAGTTATAAGGCTTGATTTTTCATACATTAAAAAAATTGAGTTCTGAATTTGACTATGTTTTAATCAATTTAAGTCAAGATATATAAGATTTCACCAATAGAAGGTATTTGTATCTCTCCACATTTGTATGAGTAACTAATAACAAAATAAGACTCAACTCAATTTAATTTACCAACAGGAAAGGATTCTCTATGCCTCTTCTCTATAATATAACCTTCACAAGTTTTATTTGGTTATTCTTTCAAAGGTAAACCATTTACCATATTATTCTTGGGCAACAAATTGAAACCACTAAAGCTTAAATTTACATACCTCAAATTCCAAATCTAATACTAATATTTTAGGACAAATTTGAATGTAGATGAAGGTATCGCTACTGCAAAACCTTAAAAAGGTGAAGATGAGCCATTTAGATGTTTCACTTGAGTGACACTTTCAATATATGCAATAGAAAATTATTTTTATTTTTTTCATAAAAAACATCATATTATTTGTCATTTTAAAATTTTCAATAAGCTTATTACTTGGATTTCTATCAAAATCACACATACTCCATGTTCAAAATGAACTTATCCTTTTTGTAAAAGTTTCCCAATGTTAATCATATTATGTTTGAGTCTAGGAACATAATACAAATATGGAGTATGTTTCCTCTAACCTTTCTTAGTATTAATGTTTATTATCCCTTTTCCCATATATAAAATATGTTATCATTTCCTAATTTCACATCTGATTTTAAATATTCATCCATCTTGGCAAACATGTCTTTACATATTATTATATGATTAATACACCCACTATAAAATAACCATACATCATTTATGCTTTCTTGAAAAACATTACCAGTGATAAACATTGAACCACTAATTTCATTTTTAGTATTATTTTCTCTTAAAAACTTTGCATTTTGCTTACTCATGTCAAATTTCTTCATCTTCACTTATTTGCATAATTTCAAAAATAAAAGTAATTCTATGGAACATTGCATTTATCATATCTATGTCCATAAGAGTGATTTTTGTTCATATCTCTACCTCTTCCACTTGTAGTATATAGGTTTTTGTTTGAACATGATCTTCCACCATCATGAAATGTGAATATTCTTCCTCCTAGAAAATCTCTTCCTCTTCATCTATTTAAATTTGTTATTCCTCTTCTTCATCTACTACTAACTAAAAATTATGTTCTAAATGCATATTCAAGGGGATAACTAGTTATTCTATTCAACCTTTGTTCTTGGGTTTATAAATATCCCTTAAAGTCGTCAATAAAAATATATGTTAAATCTTTTGATTCTTCAATTGAAACTATAATAGAATCAAAGCTAGTAAGTAGACTTCTAGGAATTTTTTTATATTACCACATGGGTAAAAAACACATCAATATATATATATATATATATATATATATATATATATATATATATATATATATATATATATATATATATATATATGTATGTATGTATGTATGTATGTATATGTATATTTTTAAAATCTATCCTAAGAGTTTAAAACTTAACTTTTTAGTCATACCTTGATGTGTTATTTATAATCTCCATTACACATGGTTGTATTTGTTTGATGTTGTAACTCTTGGGAAGAAAAATTCATCCATGGCTTGTTGTATGAAGAACAAGTCCTTCGCATCCTTTTCTTTATCTCTTTCAACACATCCTTCTCTACTTGTGATAAACCATTCAATGCACCCTGAGTATTTGGTTTTGAATGCCTATTTTCAACCAAATCCAATAGACCATAAGTGAGAAAGTGTGTATTCATCTTCATACTTTATAAATCTAATGTTTCCCATTGAAAAAAAGGTATTTAAGGTTGGGTAAGGCTACTACCACTTACACTTGATATAATTGAGTTGAGTTGATAAACTCTATGCTAAAGATTTGGTACCAATTTGATATAAAATAAAATAAAGGAGGGAGTGTGAAATAAGAAAATAAATCAGAAATGCTATTTATTGAAATAAAATACACACACATAAACAAGATAATGATATACATAAATGACAAAAATTATTGATGAAAATGTTGTAACATAATAGTGATTTCTCTTGTCCTCTCTATTATCCTAAAATTAGTCTATTACATGCACTGAAGATATATAATTATTATTTTTTCTTCCCTTTTATATAGAGTTATAAATTGTTATACTAAAATTAGGTCAATCATCCATAGATCCAAGAAATATTTGTTTATCATTTTATTTTGTTGATTTGGGTTGTCATTCCACCCATTGGGAAATTTTTGTAATAAATACCTATTTAATGGTTTTTGTATTTGAAATTACATCATTTGATGTAATTTTACGTAATGTATCTATATATAATGATGGTACCAAAGAAGGCAAGGAGGTTTGTTCAAAAGGTATTCCATGTGGTATTGGTTATAAACCATAAACACCTTTAATTGATATTGTGCTTGAATTTATTGAATTTCACAAAGCTTACAACTAATTTGAATCATCTACCCTTTTGGTTTATTTAGTGGGTTAAGTCCCCCCTAAGATCTTTCTCAAGTATTGGATTTGCATCCACTAGTGATTCCATGGCATCAAACTTGAGGGAGTGTAGAATGACTAAATGTTGTTTTATATTTCTCTTTGCTAATGATGACCAATGCATTGCTATCGTAAACCATAGGCCTTAGTTCATCCACTATACCATAGTATTATTTTCTCATTATACCTAGGACTTCCATGTCTCCAAAAAAGCCAAGATTAAAATTCAAGTCTATATTGAGTTCTCATGTCTCCCTATGCCTATTTGGGGGTTTGTTGACCAACACATCAAATTATTGAGGTGTTTCATTTGTCATGAACAACCTAAATTCTAAGTGGTTAATTTATAAAAAGGAGTCTATTTTGAAATTGAACTACCCAAGGATTTTAATTAAATCATTAACATATAGATTAGTGAAATCCAATTTTCACAATCTGTGATTTACATTATCCTCTCGAATACTTTTGTACGATACCAATGATTTCACCATATGATATGATAATTATATTTAATATCTAACTCTCAATAGGCTATGTAGGAGAAAATTTTCCCATAGGACAAACTCATTAGTGCCACTAGGGATGGATGGATCACTATGACTAATATTTAGAATGATTCAACATCTTGTGTTAGCTATAGGTTGCAAACCATTGTGTATCAGAGCATAGGTTGTCCAAAATCCATCTCCTTTTACCTAAAGGACACTCAAGTCATGATGACCACCACTAAGATACCACCTCCATTATCTCCTTGTCATAAATAATGAACACTATTATACCTTTATAATTAATGGATTTGTCCTTAAATTCATCACAACCCTACTCTACAAAAATTCCTATGGACACAAAGGATGATGTGTTTTCCATAGACCACAAAACTATCATCAAATGGTCTTGTATCAGCTCTCATTTATAATATGGAGAATATTTTCATTAAATGTAATGACCTTTCCATATAAGTGATTTTATGTGTGGAAACTAGATAAAGCTTTCCTTCACTAAAATTTTTATAGACCTCGAGGACCTTGAAGATGGAAATGACATACACCTTGATGATTATCTATGATAGTTTAAAATCATAAGGTTTTAAATTTTACTAAATGAACTTGTATATACATGGTTAGAGACATTTTTCAAAACACTCATAATATGAAAGTGTTGTATTTGAAATAATTTAAAATTTTATGTTTTATTCTTCAGTTTGTTATTTGTATAATTTGGATATGTGATCTTTGCCATATTTCCAATGATTATCCTAGAAATGAATGATTTGTCACACTGCTAATGTCAACTATTTCACACAATATTTATTCTTTGGGATTTGACCCTACCCATTGGGTGGTGTGGACCCTTTTTGAAATTGATGACCAACTTCTTGGGTTATCCAACCTTTATACTTATTACAACATCATCAAAAGAGACTTATTTTAGAGGTACCCGGTAAACTTATTCCTTAATTATCCATGGGTTTTCTATGGATATTTTAACATGGTGAAATTCAATCAAGACAAGGAAGTTCATCTCCCTATTATTGATGTGAAGGGGAACAAGAATCATGGTTTTACATGAATACTATGCTTGGTATATTTAATCCCAATAACCATAGGAGAAGAGATTTGAATTATTATTTATTCACTTGGTATAACCTCAAAAAATGTAATGATAGATTGGTTAAAATTTTAGATCAAGCTCTAATCATGGAGCAAGATTTATTCTCCTTCTCTATCTCCAACACTCACCTAGTTTACATTATTGATGATACCATTATTTTGGATCACTAAACTATTTAATTTGGCATTAAATGGAGTTCCCCTCAAACCAAATAAATTAAGTATTAGTTTTACCTCAATACTGCTCATCTTAAGAATGAGATAGCTCTAGGCCATATCAGGGAAATATAGAAGCTAGTGGTGAGACCCTTAGGCACCACGAGCTAGATTGATTGATGGGGTGATGTAATTATGTAGACTACTGACTTTTTATGTATGTATGTTAATAAATCAACTATATTAACATAGTGATCTCATGAATTATCATAAATTATATTCCATAGGATTTCACATGGACATGGTCATTCATCACTTAATGTCAACTTACAAGCTCAAGCTACTCAATAGAGACACATGTCCAAAATTAAGGAAGCATATCAAGTCCCTCAAGCATATTTTAGAGATAGAATACATTGGTTGAGAGTTGGGTTTAGATTTACTAAATAATTATTTTACATTCTCTACTCCAAATGGGTTGTAAACAAAATTAAAGCCATTCAATATGCTAATGTCAGGGTTACCAAACAATCCAACATCCTACAAACTTTTATGCATCACTATGCGGGGGTATTTGTTCCTCAAAATTTTTACTAAACCCATGAAACAATGCTCTTGAAATGTATTCAAGTCATCCCAGGTAAGTTTTTTAAACCATAGAGAGTTGGTTGTGATAGACCTCTTTCTTTGAATGATCTCAAGGAAACAACCATACATATGGATTTTGATAAAGCACCAATAATTGAAAGTTTTCCTTATGAGTTATATTATGTCCTATGAGATGATGTTGGTCCTGATCTCAATAAATTTTAATTTAAAGTTATTTTGTCTCAATCCCTAAGAACCCTAATTAATCAACATAATATCAAATTCATCTCAAAGGTTGGAGATCTTGATATTATTATGAATTGAAGACTAATAACCCCTATAAATGTCTGATATAAAATCATTGCTAATGCCCTTGCCCTCAGGTTGAGGCATATTCTTATTATCATTGTTACAAGTCAGAAATCAGGGTTAGTCCAACATAGGTATATTTTTGGCAATGTTATATTAGTCTTAGAAAGTATGGAATGGGCGATATTCTCTAGTTAGAAATCCATGTTTGTGAAAATTGACTTTGTGAAATCTTATGATGGGATTGAGGTGCCCTTTATCATTGTTATGCTTCAATCTCTAGGTTTTGACCTTCAATATATTGTTAATATGTTGTTTCAATATTCTGTAACTTGCATACCATTAATGGAGTGCAATCTCACACGTTTTAGCTTTTCAAGTCTATAAGGCAAGATTTCCCCTTGGCTCCCTCACTATATGTGCTAGCTAAGAATGGATTCAACTATCATTTGTCCAACTACTCATCAATAGTCTTGTTGAAAGGCATCTCTCTCCCTTGTTATGATCAATAGCTCATTAATGAGATTTATTCAAATGATTGTTTTCTTACCTTTTTGGAGGAAGAAGTTTTCATTAAGAATGCTATAGAATGCCTTGATATTTTTTTATTACATCATGCTTATATATCTAGTGGTGAAATACTCAATGCTACAAATAATCCCTTTCCCTCAAACCTCCTTGGTTGGAAGGATATCAATGGCAATAAATTTTTTTAGGTGTGTAATTTAAGTTTTTAGGCATTCCCTTTACCTTTAGGGCCTCCGAATCTAGACATTGGTCATATGTTGTTCCAAAGGGCTAAAAAAATTACCTATTGCATCACCAAGCCTCTTTCTCTAATAGGGAAGTTTCAACATTGCTCCAAAATGCTCCTCATTACCCACATTTAGTATTCTTATTATTGGGGTCCTAAATCTACATATGCTAAGTTTGATAAACTATCGAGGGATTTCTTTTGGGATAATTAAGAAGCCCATAGGGGTTTCCATAGAATATTCTCAAATATCTGTTATAGGCCCGTTGTCCCCCAAAAATATCACTCATTTTTGGGACAACATTTAAACTATTTTGGTCTTACAGACAAAAATTGTCTCTTCCCTTTTCAAAATTTGTCTTGGGCATTCAAATTCCTCATTTTTCAGGCTTAAATCTATGAACTCTATAGGTGGGTTCAATCAAAAGAATCAATTTCTAACACTTAGTCATTTTTGGGATTGGATCAGTGCCTTGGTTCAAATAAAAATGTTCAAAAGTGGGTTCAAGTAGTAGGTTCAATGTTTGGTTCATCCTTTGGTTCAATCAAATGGTTCATCAATTGGTTCAAGGCTTTGTTTGAACCATTGAACCAAAACTTGGTTCAATGGTTGGTTTAAGCGACAAAGTTCAAAGGAGTGCCCCAAGAGTCAAAGACACAAGTGCCCTTGCGAAGAGAATTCCCATGGCAAAAAGTTACCAAGGTACACAAACAGACCAAGACAAAAGCCCAAAAAAATCCCATGGATGCTGCCAAGTGTCGATGGTCGAGCCTCACTAAACTTTGTTTCTATGAATTGGCAGATATTTCCATGTGTCCCTCTTGAAGCTTGTCGGAAGCCTCCAAGTGTCAATATCCACAGTCTCTTCCCTTAGTTTCACTATTTCAAGAAAAGGCAATGGTGGACATAGGGACAAGTGACTAAATAAAGTATAACACTCCAAGTGTCTACATCCATGCGACTAACAAATGTATTCAGACCGCACCACATGCCCCTTGCAAAATTTGGCAAAAGTTGACAAGTGTCAATCTCTACAATTTCTCCCTCCTACTTATTATTTGCATAAAGACTATGGTGGACCCCTAGTGAGCTACTAAAGAAAGTAGAATGCACCATGTGTCATCATCTGCCTAACTCTCCAAAGACAAGTAGAAGATACCACCTTTTCCATTGTAACTCCGCAGAGAGCGACACGTGTCTGCATCCATGATTCTAAATTTCTAATAGGTTTCAAATCCTTTATCAATAAACATTTCTTAGAGTCTCATGGAAGTTGCCACATGTCTTCACCTATTTAGCAGTGGAATGTGCCATGCGTCAATTACTAAAAACTAGCAAAAAGTGACTAAGGAATAGAGCATCGAATTGAATCTAGGACCCGATTCAAATAACGAGAAAAGGAGGAATGATGAAGAAGGATCAAATCACCAAGTGGACATTGAAAGATGTAAACTTTCAACAGTGTGACTTGTTTCTCTGCATTGAGAAAAGCAAATGGGTAGATGCCCCTAAATTCCAGCCTACCTTCTTAACAGATTTCAATGCAACATGATGTGCTACTATTCCTGAGTCCTTCTTGAAGAGGCTATATAAGGGGCTCTCTTCTATTCTAAATATATCTCTTTTTGACGAAAAGAACAAAACTTTGCCCAAATTGAAAGGCACTTCTGAGACTTTGAGCTCAGTTTTTGGATTATATTTTGTTATTGGAATAAGAAAGTAAGTGATTTTTTAGACTTTGTGTTGTAATATCGTTGTTGTTGAGGAAACTATTCTTATGTCTTTTTCCTCAATATATCTTCTGTTCCTTTAATTCAATAAGCATAATTAGTGACAACAGTCAGGAAGGTGGCCTAAAGAGTCAAGTGTGGAGAGACTTTATGCCCCCATAATTGCCTTTAGTGTGTTTTCTTTTCATTTCTATGTAAAAGACTTTCAGATGACTTTGTGCCCTCATTGTCCTTCTTATCTTACTCTTGAGCAATCCAGGAGAAGACTTTGTGTGACATCTCGATTTGTTGGTTATTACATTCTTTGTTACATTTTGCTATTACTATTTGGAGTATTCTTGTGGCTTGTTAAATAGTAATTCTAAAAGAAGAGGAGTGCTTTTTGTCATTTTCCTTAAGTTTCTCCTTTGATCCACACACATCGTCTCTGAAGAAAGAGAGATGGATGGTTTGTCCTACCCTTGAGTATTATTTTTTGTTTATATATATATATATATATATATATATATATATATATATATATATATATATATAGGGAACCTCCCCTTGATGAAAGGACATATCAGTCCCCTTCTGATGTGGTAAACCTACACATTTGGATGACTAATCTTCCTACTTTGGTTGATCAAACCTATTTTGTTTATCAATACATTGATCGACAAAATATTCAAGCAATAGTTTTTGGAGACTCTACTGGGGATATACATAATTTTGTGTAATTTGAACCTCAAGTTTCAGATTGAAACATCACCTATATAACCCATAATCATTATAACCCTTATCCATTACAAACTATGGTGACTTTGTTTTATGTCTTACACATTATCGTTATAGCCTTACCATTTTCCTCCATCTCCATTATATTATCTGGTTTGCAAAACTAGAGCCACTATGAAGAGCGTACAATTTGAAGTCTCAAGCTTCAAGCTGAAGTAGATCCTACTCTTTTCCATTTTTGTTCTGCAATCTGGCCACTACACCCAAATTTGTTATCCCTATTTTTTATAATTAAATCATGGTAGTTTAAGGCCCCTGGGGTAACTCATTTGGCCCACTTAATCTAACTTCACCCCTGTATGAGCTACCACTCAGTTCAAGGGAGAATTTCCCCAAATTATTTGGTGATGGAAGAGTCCACCCTAATGAACACATTGCAGTCTTCACCATAGCCTGTGGTGTGATAGGGGTGGAATTTGAAGATGTGGCAGTTAGGCTTTTCGTGGAGAAATTACAAGGTGTTGATGCAGACTGGTTCTACCATCTACGAGCTGGATCAGTAACTGACTGGGATACACTTAAAGCCAAGTTCAAAGCAAGATTCAAGCCCATAGAAGATGCACATGCCTTGCTACCCCAGCTCACTCAGATGAAGAAAGAGCCTCATGAGCCTATGAGGGATTTCATAGCCAAATTTGACAAACTGAGGAATAGAATTCTTGTAATTTCTCAACCTATAGCTGAGAATCTCAAATGCTTCTTCATTAATTCTCAGTTACCTAAAGTAAGTTTTCTTTTGAGACATACTGGTCAAATAGATCTTGCTACAACCCAAATTTTGGCCACTGAGGTAGAAGATAATCTCATCTTAGTAGTGAAGATAAGAAGAGATTCAAATAGAAATAGATCCTCTTCATCTTCTAAATATTCACCCACAGTCACCACTGACCCAATGGTACAAAAGCTGGCAAATGAATTGCTGGCCTTGAAAAGGCAAATGACACAAAGTATGTCTTTTGCTCCTCTATATAAATATATACCAAGGAGGACATTCCGTAATCATCCATATTAAGGCAATGCTGCCATAAGTCAAGGGCAATAAAATCGTCTTCCTCCCCCATAGAGGAATCCTACCTTTGAAGCACCTCCAACAAACTCGGTATTTGGATATTTGCAAACAAACCATGTTTCCTATTTCCAACCTGAGTTAGAGCAAGAAAATGGTGTTGATCTCTTTAGGGAGGATCTAGAAGAATCAACTAGTGACTCCCACATTGGTTTCTTAAATTACTAGGATGAACCCAGAAGTGAAGGTGAAGCAGTCAAAGGATCATACATCGTATTCACTAGGTTTGAGAATCAATCAATAGAGCAAGCTCACAAAGAGAAGACATAGGAGTAACCCCAACCAGTAATTTCAATTACTGAGTAGAGAACCCCTCTTCCTTTTCAATCAAAGGACCCAGTGATTACCAAAGAAGTAAATACATCAAACATCTCTGCACCTTCTACTTCAACTTAGCAAACCAGTCCTCCCCCTCCCAAAAATCAAAAGGATGAACTCCCATCATCTCTTCCAAATCCATCTCAGTCATTTGCCATGATTGATCATGTCAAGGAATCTAAAATTCAAATGACTGAGTTTGAATCCTAGCAAGCCAATCCTGAGCAATTGGACATTGATGGAGAACCAAGTGTGGACCTATCTGAGGCAAAAATTGTGGTCAACCAAATGTCGGCCCTTGTAGCTCAAATTTTGTTTGAGCCTTCAGGTAGGGGTAATTACTTCTTGACCATGGATGATGCTCTTGTCTTAGCTGACAAAAGTCCTATAGCTACCAATCCAGGATTTGATTCAAACAAGGCATCATAATAATTAGTAGCGCATAGTACAAATCAAGAAAGATCTTCCATCTCTAATGAAGAGAAATATGATAGAAGACCAACTTCTGATGATGCTTGGATCTTTGAATTCAATGGCAGCATTTCTTCCACAATTGGATACAGATGTCTATTGCTCGGATTGAAAACTGCTTAGGGTGAAGAGGTCAAACTCCTTCACATCAAAGGAGATGTTTAACTGATGGTTTGTTAGGGGTTTGATGCTGACAATCAAAGCATGTACTAGACTGGACTAGTAGGAAAACAAGTTATGATGGTGGACCATGCGGCTACAAATCAAAATCAGGCAAAGGAACCCTTCACAGGGAGAGCAAGGAGTTATGGTTTTTAGTTTGAAGACCACGTCCTGCCATAGAGAAAAAAGAAAGAAAGACCAAGAAGAAGACACAAAAAATTAGTTTCTTGGTGGAGAGCTCCATTCGCCCGTCACCGTTTCTATGGAAAAAATGCCTTCTTACTGGTTTACCAAGATGGCACACTATTTTCACTGTCTCTCAAGAAGCATCATCTGAAATACTTCAATTCTTAAAGTATCAGATCATTGCATATGTATATATGTATATTTGTACAGTTTTTAATTCTATTTTATTTTATTTGTTTCCATTTTTTATGCCTTTCATTTCTGGGTAGCATGACTTGGTAACCCAATGGCATACTTGAATACACTGGAGATTTTGGATTCTACTCCTTTCAATTCTTTTTATAATTGACATAAGTTCCCCAACTAGAGCTAGCTGTTGTCCCCCAAAAATATCACTCATTTTTGAGATAATATTTGAACTATTTTGGTCTTATAGACCAAAATTGTCTCTTCCCTTTTCAAAATTTGTCTTGGGCATTCAAATTCCTCTTTTTTTAGGAATAAATCTATGGACTCTGTAGGTGGGTTCAATCAAAAGAATCGATTTCTAACACTTGGTCATTTTTGGGATTGGTTCAGTGCCTTGGTTCAAACAAAAATGTTCAAAAGTGGGTTCAAGTAGCAGGTTCAATGTTTGGTTCATCCTTTTGTTCCATCATATGGTTCATCAATCAGTTTAAGGCTTCATTTGAATCATTGAACCAAAACTTGGTTCAATGGTTGGTTCAAGTGACAAAGTTCAAAGGAGTGCCCCAAGAGTCAAAGACACGAGTGCCCTTGCAAAGGGAATTCTCATGGCAAAAAGTGACCAAGGCAAACAAATAGATAGAGACAAAAGCCCAATAGAATACCACAGAGGCTACCAAGTGTCGATGATTGAGCCTCACTAAACTTTATTTCTACAAACTGGTAGATATTTCCATGTGTCCTTCTTGAAGCTTGTCAAAAGCCTCCAAGTGTCAATACCTGCAGTCTCTTCCCTTAGCTTCACTATTTTGAGCAAAGACCATGGTGGACATAGGGAGGAGTGACTAAATGAAGCAGAATGCTCCAAGTGTCTGCATCCATGTGACTAATAAATGTATTTAGACTGTGCCACGTGCCGCTTGCAAAATTCAATAGAAGCTGACAAGTGTCAATCTCCACAACTTCTCCCTCCTGCTTCTTGTTTTCATAAAAATTGTGGTGGACCCCCAGTGAGCTATTAAAGAAAGTAGAATGTGCCATGTGTCATCATCTATTTGACTCTCCAAAGCCAAGAGAAAGTTGCCACCTTTTCCATTGTAACTTCGTGGAGAGCGACACATGTCTGCATCCAAAATTTTGAATTTGTAATAGGTTTTAAAGCCTCTATCAATAAACATTTCTTAGAGTCCTATAAAAGTTGCCATGTGTCTTCACCTATTTAGCAGTAAAATGTGCCACCCGTCAATTGCTAAAAACCAACAGAAAGTGACCAAGGAATAGAGCATTGAATTGAATCTAAGACCTGATTCAAATAACTAGAAAAGGAGGAATGATGAAGAAGGATCAAATAGCTAGTTGGACATTGAAAGATGTAAACTTTCAATAGCGTGACTTGTTTCTCTGCATTGAGAAAAGAAAATGGGTAGATTCCCCTTAATTCTAGCCTACCTTCTTAACAGATTTCAATGCAACATGATGTGTTATTATTCCCGAGTCCTTCTTGAAGAGGCTATATAAGGGACTCTCTTCTATTGTAAATATATCTCTTTTTGACAAAAAGAATAAAACTCTACCTAAATTGAAAGGCACTTTTGAGACTTTGAGCTCAGTTTGTTGATCATATTTTTTTATTGGAATAAGAA
>JARHVA010005784.1:222500-227500 GCA_037957365.1 Torreya grandis
TTTAATCTTGTACTATAATTAATCTCGAAACTTTTTCTCTAGTTTAATTTGATTGTATTTTTAAATGTAACATCTTCCACCTATTTTTTTACAATCAACAATATATATTATTAATAAAAATTTCCTTTTTAATTTAAAAATATATATTAAAATAATATAAAAAAATTACAAAGGTCTATTAAAATTCTTTGCTTTATGTACAACCCCAAAAAAAAACCATGTTAATCAACTTTTATAAATAAACGCTACATCCTCTTTTTTGTAAACGAGAAGATACTCATTATATCTTTCAAAATTATTGTTTTCAAAAAGCTGGAAGTAATAAATGTGAGTCCATAAAATTTAATATGCCAATTTATATATATATATATATATATGGGGTGGGCAAAGCCAGCATGAGATTTCAACTCAACTCAAACATGCCCATCATTTTTGTTTATGAGCATCTTTTTGAGCCCTGCCAAATGCAGTTTCTAAATATAAATATTAACACTAATTAGATTTATATATAAAGTATGAGGTAATCGAAAATTTTTTATGGTATGTTAATTCTAAACCCTGCGACCATTTACGGCCCGGTTGAATTTTTATCACATACATACGGTCATTTTTATCAATCCCGGATAAGCAATGAAAGGGAAGGAATTCTTTTTTGGGAAACGAATAAATAGTAACTGAGATGGCAGAACGCGTTCCGTGTGGTTTGTATGCATGCTCTATAAATACTTGCAGGAATTTCTTCCCATACTCAGCTATATCTTCTGGGTACTTGACTTCTACATCCATTGTAAACCCTTTTGTTGGAAGGCCTTTTTTATTTTTGACCCACCATAAAGATCCCAACCTCTTTGAAAATCTCCACTTTACCATCCCTCCCATTTAAGAACAGCCATCAACAATTCCAATTCACCCACATCGATTTTGAATAAGCATGCCATTCCTGCAACTTGCTCTCTTATAACCACTTCAACACTTGCGAAAAGTCCATTACACAAGATCTTCCAACAAGTTCAAACAGCCTTTCAGAAAGGCTTATCTGCAGCCTTTGTGGACTCCAGTCCTAGAATGAAAACAAGCTTACATATAGTTACTACTGACACTCAGTCGGATTATACTTCAGGGAAATATGATCATGATTGGATGAGGAAATTGTGCCAGAGTCTGGTAGGCAAATGGAGGAAGTACCATGGTGCTAACAACTGGGAAGGCCTGCTGGATCCTCTTGATGAAAATTTAAGAAGAGAGATTGTTAAATATGGAGAACTTGCTCAGGCAACTTATGATGCTTTTAACTCTGACCCTAATTCCACTTCCTATGCTAACGGCCTCTGCAATGATCTTAATTCCTTTTTTGACACAGTGGGGCTAAAAAAGGTGGCTACAAGGTCACCAAATATCTTTATGCCACCCCCACTGTGCAAATCCCTGAATGGCTTGCAGGAATGGTATCACCGCCATTGAAACCCACCAAACAGTCATCTAACTGGATTGGATTCGTTGCTGTAAGTGATGACTTGCAAGATATCAAAAGATTGGGTCGAAGAGATATTGTTATTGCATGGAGAGGCACCATGACTCCTTCCGAATGGGCTGAAAATCTTAAGACAGGTTTAAAAGCATTTAATGTCACGCCATCTCAAGCTGGTCTGTACGATTCTTCTTGTGAAAAGAAATTGTGGCCTTCATCCAAAGCTTGAGAATGAGTTTCTATGCCTCTATACCAATTCTTTCAATGCTGATGATGATCATAATACAAATAACGGCAGTAGGAGCTCGTCTGAACAGGTTATGGAGGAGGTGCAAAGATTGGTTGAATTATACAAGGGTGAGGAATTGAGCATTACAATTACAGGCCACAGTCTAGGTAGTGCTTATCAAATTGGAGAAAAGTTATTAGCATCAAACACTTTAGGTTCCAATTACAATATACCTCTGACAGTGTTTTCCTTTGGAGGCCCTACAGTTGGAAGCCTTGATTTTAAAGAAAGGATGGAGAAGATTGCTGTGAAAACATTAAGAATAGTGAATTTCCATGATGTGATACCCAGATTTCCTGACATTTTTTTTAATGAATGGATGCACAGAAAACTGTTTGATCGATTGAGAGCAAGTGGATTAATGGAGAAGATATAGTCACGTGGGAAGCGAGTTGAGGATTAATCACTTAAGTTCTCCTTATCTTAAACATAATGTAGATGTGAGTTGTTGCCACAATTTGGAGGCTCATTCGCATTTAGTGGATGGTTTTCAAAGCTCGGCTGTTCCATTTCGATCAAATGCAAAAAGGGTTCGTTCTCTTGTTAATAAGACCTGTAATTTCCTCAGAAACAAACTTATGGTGCCTGCAAACTGGCTGCTATTGTCACATAATTGTAGTCCCACTTTCAGTTCCAAATACAGTTATGTGAATAATTTATATACAAATTAAAATTTTTGTAAATCCATATCATGCCATCTACACATACATTAAGGAGTAAATGAGCACCATTCATTATGCACATTCGACTCTCTTAACAATGGATTGTCGGAGGCCTCCTCTAAAACTGTAGTCTGTTACTATTGGGTACACGTTAACACTGGTGCTAATTACTTCTTAAATTCAACGACATACATTGAGATTGAGTTTGACTTCCGCTCCGCCTTTTTTTATAAATCAATCTGAAAATTATCACTTCCACATTAAAAAATTCATCAATTTTTATTGGCAATTTTAACTTATATATTAATAAAATATTAGATATCTTTTCTTCAACTTATATATATATATATATATATATATATATATATATACTTTTTTAAATAGTTCTTGTTGTTTAGTATTTTCTTTTATTATGGTTGAAAATCATCGTTTTTCATTTGAAATGGTTTCTTTTAACATTAAGTAATAAGTAGTAATGGACTAAATATTAAGGCCAAACTTATATGTCATAAATTTGTTAGATGAAAATTGTTTATTTAACATTCCCTTTTAAATGTTATTAAATTTTATACTAGTAGTTACTTCAAAGATGCAAGTTATATCGAGATTACTTATTTTAGTATTTATAAAATTGAAATGTAGTTGAACGTTGCCACTCTTGGGCCCCTCTAGTTATACCATTTGGTAGCTTACTATCTTCTCATCTCCGTAATTGTGAGAGGGCTTGCCCACTCTGGGCTCATGGGATGATGCCACTTGACATCATCCCAATGAGTCAGACCTTGAGTTCTTCCTGATCTCCTTAAAGCTATTTTGCACCCTTTAGGGTTACCACCAACTCATTTTCCCCGATCTCTAACTTAAGAGATGAATGTTCTAAAAGAGAAATGAGCATCCTTAAGTTTCTCCCATCCTTGCACAAGACATAAAACTATTAAACTTAAAAGGATAAAATTCTTAACATTCTACAATGTTTTCAATTTCGACATTAAAATTCCCCTGTCATATCAAGGTACACCCTCTTGTTGACTACCTTCATACACATGTCTTCTATTTTAGACTACAATTGTTTATTGAAAGAATTTTGTTGTATTCTATGGTTTTGTGTTTTGACATGATCATCTCAGTTCTTAAAGCTCTACCTCTTTGATTTCTATCTTAGAGAAGGATGCCTTTAGTAGTAGCAAATGCCATTTTGAGATTTCATAATGGGTTCTCACTATCACCTAGATTTTTTTTATCAATGCTTCATGAAAAAAAGGTGAGACAATGTCAAAAATCATAAGTTTTGAGTGAGGTACGACTTTCGATTCACTCTTTTACTTTACAAAATCATGATTTACCAATTTTAATACAATTGTTATTATTAGTGTTATTGAGAATGGGAATGGAAAAAGTTTGGAAATATAGTTAATGTAGTCAATTTTTTCCTATAATAATTTTTTTTTACCTTTTTAAATTGATACACATTGCCTTCTTGACACATTTTTGAAAGACACTATGGGATATCTAACAAGTAATCTCATTGACATGACACCTATTTCAATCATGTATTGGGTAACTAAAATAGTTTGGTACAAGCTATAAAATGTACTCACATATGTGACATGTCACTAAACTTTACACATGTATCTCCCTCGGCTTCTTCATATACATCACTTGAGATAGCTTATCATTTCCCCTCACCTTCACTACCCATGTCACCTTGAACAATGGATGTCCTCAATCAATATAATGGACTCATTAGTGGCTTTATATTTAGAGAAAATTACACACACACACACACACACACACACACACACACTTTTTTAGCTCATTGAACTTTCACGTTAGATCGAATAGAATCTAACATAAAAAAGATAAAAAGAAAGATCATACATTTAATAGCATGCTTTAGTGTCACATTGTTGTCCCCAAAAATAGACTTCTCATTTTTTGGGACAACATGTGAACTATTTTGGTTCAATAGACCAAAATAATCTGTTCCCTTCTCGACATTTGTTCTGCACATTCAAATTCATCATTTTTCAAGTTTTTCAGAGAGTCTACGGACTCTGCAGGCTAGAATCTATGGACTCTGCAGGCTTGAAAATATGAACTCTATAGGAAGAAAATCTACAAACTCTGCAGGCCAAAAACTACGGGCTTCATAGGTTGATTTCTATGGACTCTATAGGAAAGAAACAAGCTCTCAACACTTAGGTGATTTCAAAGTTGGTTCAACGACAAGGTTCAACCAAAAAAGTTCATCGGCAAGTTTCTAAGCAAGGATTGAACCATTAAATTGTTCAACCCTGAACCATTTTGGTTAAACGGGTTCAATGGGTTTAAAGGTTCAACATTGCAATAAGAGTTAAGCACATTTGTTCAACTGCTTCAAAGTTTAACCGCTTCAAGGTTCAACGACTTCAGCACACTTATCAAAGAGAAGAAGGCTTGAACCATAAAACTGTTGAATCATTGAACCACTTTGGTTCAAAGGTTCAACAGGTTCAAGGTTCAACGGGTTCAACAAGTTCACAGGTTCAAAGGTTCGACCAGTGCAATGAAGATCAAAGAGCTTAAAAAGAACAAAGAAGTG
>JARHVA010005784.1:232500-237500 GCA_037957365.1 Torreya grandis
GTGGTTTATCAAGTGAGAAACTCATACCAAACCAAGAATGAAAGATTACGCCACTATCGCAACCTAGTTTGGGACCAAATTGAAAGATTTGATGCTTTCAACATTTCTACCATACCTAGGGAATCTAATGACAATGCTGATGTACTTATTATTTCAAGAACTCTATTAGTTCCTCACTTAGACTTGAAATAAGACAAGTATACTATTAAGCTAGTATGTAGACCAAGTGTTCCTGACAATGTTGATCATTGGCAAGTATTCAATGATGATCATCAAATCATTCCCTTCTTGGAATGAAAAGACAATTTTGAACAACTACGTTTTGAAGGCAATGAATCTCAGAAGTATGAATCAGCCTCTAAATCTAGTTTAGATATAAATGAAGAATTCTTATAGCTGAAAAGAAATAAAATTCCTAAAGGCCTGGTTTCTCTGAAGAAACTATTTGA
Organism: Torreya grandis; assembly: GCA_037957365.1. NCBI lineage: Eukaryota > Viridiplantae > Streptophyta > Pinopsida > Cupressales > Taxaceae > Torreya > Torreya grandis. The sequence continues at coordinate 232,950 of JARHVA010005784.1, forward strand.
CAAGCATGATAGATTCATCAAACAACAGGAAACAGATTCAAGCTTTTCTCAGGGATTCAATCAAGTAAATCTGATTACTAAAGAAAATCTCAAGATGGTTAACATTGGTAAGTGCTGCACCCGTGAAGAAAGATCCAAGTTCACCACTTTACTCCATCAATACATGGATGTCTTAGCATATTCCTATGATAACCTGAAGTCTCTCAGACCTGATGAAATCTGCTATGACATTCCTCTCCAGGCTGACTCAATGCCCTATAAGAAAAAATCTAGATAGTAGAATTGAAAAATATCAGGTACTATTCTATTTGAGATAAAAAAAATGTTAAAATCTAGAATCATCTTCTCAATCCATCATTCCACATGGATTGCAAACATAGTGCCTGTAAGAAAGAAGAGTGGCAAAATTCACATTTGTATAGATTTTTGGAATCTGAATCAGTCATCTTTGAAAGATAATTTCCCTTTGCCAATCATGGATCAAGTGCTTTAAATAGTGACAGGTTCAAAAATATTATCAATGCTAGAAGGGTTTTTAGGATATAATCAAGTTGAAGTTGGTGAAGCAAACCAACACAAGACTACATTCACCACACCTTGAAGTACATTTGCATATAGAAGAATGCCTTTTGGCTTGATAAATGCTAGTGCCACCTTTTAGAGAGCAATGGACCTGGCTTTCAAAGATGAGATGGGTAAATTCATAGTGGTATACCTTGATGACTTAACCATCTTTTCAAAGCATTGATCTAATCATATACGCCACATATAACAAGTGCTGGAGCACTGCTACCAAAATGGTTTTTCCTTGAACCCTAAGAAGTTTGTTTTTGTAGTAACAGAGGGGAAACTCCTCAGACACATTATATCTAAAGAAGGCATAAAGATGACTCAAACAGAGTCAAGTCTATTCAGGAGCTTAATTTGCCTACAAGTAAAAATGTTGTTCACTCTTTCTTTGAAAAGGTGAATTTCTTACGAAGGTTCATCCCCAAATTTGTCGAGAAGACTAGACACATTGTGAACATGATGAAAGAGAAGACCACCTTCAACTGGACTAAAGAAGGCAAGTCAACATTTCAGGATATCAAGACTACCATTTCCCATGCCCCTAACTTGGTTTGTCCAGATTACAATAAAGATTTCATCATATATAACTATGCTTCTAAACATACGCTTTCATCAATTCTTGTTCAACAGGACAAGGAAGGTATAGAATCTCCAATTTTTTTCATGAATTGCCCTCTCAAAACCAATGAGATGAAGTATTCAAATGTAGAGAAGCATGCTTATACAGTGGTAAAAGTAGTCAAATATTTATGCTTTTATATCTTGAATTCACACACTATTGCCTTAGTTCCTAACACTACAGTCAATTCCATATTAACTAAGTAGGAATTTGGCACAAAAAGAGGCAATTGGATTGTAAAAATCCAAGAGTTTGATCTAGACATCAAGCCGACAAAGTTGGTTAGGGGAAAAGGCCTATGCCAATTAATTGATCACAATAAGCCAAAAGATACACGGCATGAAGAAGCTAAAGTGGAAGAAACACCAATGGTCTTTTTTGTCTCCACTACCAATGAGTGGTATTCAAGTATTGCTCATTTCCTTACTTATGGTGAATGTCCTGCTCATTTGTCTTATAAAGAAAGGATGACTATCAAGTTCAAAGTTTCCAATTTTGTCTTTTGGGACAATGGCTTGTACAAGAGAAGCATAGATGGAGTATTCCTTCGCTGTGTAGACAAAGAAAAACAAAGCCAACTTTTGAAATATTTCCACAATCTACCCTACGGAGGACATTTTCTACTCCTATGACTGCTCACAAAATCCTACGAGCTAGGTATTACTGGCCAACTCTTTTCCAAGATGCATATATGTGGGTGAGAAAATGTGAACTCTGCCAGCAATTTGTTGGAAGACCCAAGTTAGCTGCCTTACCTCTCAAGCCAGTGATCAAAGAAGAACCATCTTAGCAATGGGAGATTGATTTTATTGGGACTATAAACCCATCTTCAAGTGTTGCACATGATTATGTCCTTACAGAAATTGACTATTTCACAAAGTAGGTAGAAGCAATCCCAACTAACCATGCTACTTTAGAAGTTATATGCAATTTTCTCAAGGAAAATATCATTTCTAGGTTTAGATTTCCAACCAAAATTGTTATTGACAATGTGGCTTGTTTCACTTCCTAGGAGATTGCACAATTCTATTTCCATTATTAAATTACACTCTCTCACTCTTCTAGTTATTTTCCACAAGGGAATGGACAAGCTGAATCAAGCAATAAGAACCTAGTAACTATCATCAAGAAGCTAGCAGATGACAATCAAAGGACATGGCATAAAGCATTGATTGATGCTCTATGGGAAGACATAATCAAACCAAAGAGGGAAATCAGTATGTCTTCTTTTCAACTTCTTTATGGTTTCAATGTTGAAATACCAATCACCTTAGAATTGCCAGCCTTGAAATTGGCAAAGGCAATTAAAGATTAGACATATGAAAGCTCTCTTGATAAGAGAATCATGTGGCTAACTAAGCTGGATGAATAGAGAACCATGGTGGTAGACTGAATTGCTGCTCATCAAAGTCTGGTAAAGAAATTCTTTGACCAGAAGGCCAAAAATCATAATTTTTGGATTGGGGATCAAGTCTTGCTGTGGGACAAAAAGACAGAAGCAAAAGGGATGCATGGAAAGATAGACTCTCTTTAGAGAAGCCCATTTATAATTCATCAACACAATGGTAAAAATAGCTTTCTACTAAAATATCAAGATGTCACACTCTTTTCTCTATCTTACAGTGGACAGCATTTGAAAAACTTCAACTCTTAATCAGATCATTTCATCTGTACATATGTATATTTGTATATTTTTTAATTCTATTTTGTTTTGTTTGTTTCCATTTTTGATGCCTTCAATTTTTGGGTAACATGACTTCATAGCCCAATGGTACACATGAAGACACTGGAGATTCTGGATTCTACTCCCTATAAGTCCCCCAACTGGAGCCAGCTATTGTCCCCAAAAATAGACTTCTTAATTTTTGGGACAACATGTGAACTATTTTGGTTCAATAGACCAAAATAATCTCTTCCCTTCTCAAAATTTGTTCTGAGCATTCAAATTCATCATTTTTCAAGCTTCTCAGAGAATCTACAAACTCTGCATGCTACAATCTATGGACTCTGCAGGCTTGAAACTACGAACTCTATAGGAATAAAATGTACGAACTCTATAGGCCAAGTTCTATGGGCTTCACAGGTTGATTTCTATGGACTCTACAAGAAAGAAGCAAGCTCTCAACACTTAGGTGATTTCAAAGTTAGTTCAACAACAAGGTTCAACCAAAAAACTTCATCAGCAAGTTTCTTAGCAAGGATTGAATCATTGAACCATTGAACCGTTGAACCTTGAACCATTTTGGTTTAATGGGTTCAATGGGTTTAAAGGTCCAACATCAGTAGCAAGAGTTAAGTGCATTTGTTCAACTACTTCAAAGCTCAACTACTTCAAGGTTCAACGACTTCAAAACACTTATCAAAGAGAAGAAGGCTTGAACCATTGAACCACTTTGGTTCAAAGGTTCAATTGGTTCAATGAGTTCATAGGTTTAAATGTTCAACCAGTGCAATGAAGATCAAAGATCTTAGAAAGAACAAAAAAGTGATAGACTAATGGTTCAACAAGTTCAAAGGCTTCTACAAGCAAGTTCAATCAAAAGAATAAGTTTCTGACACTTCGTGATTTTCAGGGAATGAACCATTGAACCACTTTGGTTCAAGGGTTTAATGGGTTCAAGGTTCAATGGGTTCAACGAGGCTTATTTCAAAGAATCTTGGTTCAAGCGGCCAATAGAAACAAGGGAATGAACCATTGAACCGTTGAACCAAAGTTGGTTCAATCGGTTGATTCAAGCAACAAGTTCAATGCAGTGCCCCAACCGTCAAAGACAGAAGTGCCCTTGCAGAGGGAATTTTCATGGCAAAAGTGACTAAGGAAGGAAACAAAAACCTAACAGAACTCAGTGGATGCTACCAAGTGTCCTCTTTTGAGCCTCATTTCACTTTGTTTCTAAGAGCAATGGATGCTATGACGCATCACAATTTGAGATTCACATAAAATCGACTAAGGCAAATTTCGAAAGGGCAAATAGCTCTTTTAGAGGACAATCAAAAGCTGAAGTGAATCATTGCAAAAAATGAAAGGTTAATTTGGAGCTCAAACAACCCTTGTGGAGGGAAGGAAGGGGGTAAATGGACCAATTCAAAGGCCAAAAGAAAAAATGGATTTCCTTTGGAAAAGTTCCCCTGGCAAAAGTGAAAAAGAGACAATTCCTTCTGACAAATTATCTGAAAGAATTCCCTCAGACTTTTTCATCTGAAAAAAGTCTGAAGAAAGAAAAAACCCACTATGTTACCACGTGCCATCTTCAAAGTCATAGCAGAAGCTGCCATGTGTCATCTATTGAGACACAGTATCAAATGCAGTGGAAGCTGCCAAGTGTCATCTTCTGTAGGGTTCTCAAAAGACTAGCAAGAAA
>JARHVA010005784.1:242500-287500 GCA_037957365.1 Torreya grandis
AGCAGGGTTAATTTTAAGAGCCCATGCTAAAAAAACCCCTTAGGTTTATTTATGCGAATAAAATTTGTAGCCTTGGAAAATCTAATTGTATTTGGAAAAAAAATTGACTTGCTACTTTTCCATAAAATCACCTGGTAGCATTATGCTAGGTGACAACATAATGCTACCACTCAACACTATGCTTCTAGGTGGTAGCATGGCATCAGGCAATAGAGATATTCTATTTAGTTGGTTTAATTTGTTATCATTGTAACTTATAAATACACCCATTGCCCTCATGTTCACACTTTATTCTTATGTTTTTCTCATTTTGTTCTCTTTTCTTTAGACTTTGATAACCAACAAATGTAACTCAAAGTACAAATGGATTTCAATTCCATATAAACTCAAATAGGTGTGATCCAAAATATAAATTTCAAAAATTTATTATGTTTGTATTTCCTCAGGTTGGTGGAGTAGATGGAAGCATATGTGGATTGGATTGATGTATGTGAACTCTGAGACTTGGTGGACATGCCTAAGTATGAAACCACCATAAAAAATATCCTGCTCTAATCTTTGGTTTCTTGTTACAACTGTATTGAGACCTGATTCCATTTTTATTTTAACACTAAATTGATATCCTTTGCCACTTTTCATTTAGATATCCATACTTTAACAGGTCTTTCACATTGCAACACAAATCCTGTTAACAATAATGTTGTGTTATCTGATAAAAATAAAAAGTATTTTGTGTGTGTCTATAACTTGGCCATAGACCTCACTTGTAAGTGATAATTTTATTATTGATATTAACATTTTATTGTTATTCCTAAACTTTTATTATTACTTTGACTTCCTAATTGCATGTTTTCTACTTTCATTATAGATAGTCGAATCAGAAGGGGAATCCATGTTGAAAAAATATCCAATCCATTTCTGAAAGCTTTTGTGTACTTCTTTCAAGCCAGAATTGTTTTACAGAGAAGACCAATGGACATTCCATTCTAGGATATTTACTACATTTTTCATTCTCTATAGAGGGTGAAATATGACTGATGCATGGTTATATCCAATATGATTAGGGCTGAGTTAAATCATGTTTTTTCATAGGAGACTTCCACCATTTCTTCCTCTAATTATATTCTAGCCTTGTATTATGAATCCTTATATGATATATAAAATACAACAATTCCAATTGCACTCCATACAAAAATGATAACTAATTCTTTATCTATTGACAAACAAGAGGTAAGTTTAGCTTTTAAAATAATAATCTATGTTGATTTATACATATTTAAATTGTAATATTTATTGGCTTATTATTTCTTATAGATACGAATGCATGTATATGGTAGAAGAAAATAGGTGACATTAAAATCTTGGTGTGCTCATGAGGGTTCTAGTGATACCAATTCCACAGAGTCTTCGCTTAATTCATTAAAAATTCATAAATGCCCAAGACCTGATTCTGTATTGTCTCTGCTGGCAAGTTATCCTCCCAAATTTCTATGATTATTTGTTTAATATATTATTTAATGAAAAAAATATTTTTCATGTTTGTTTTATAATTTATTTGTTTTTTATAGTGGACTCTCGAACCGTCACCGTTGAGGATTCTTCCCAACAACGCATTCAATATTTTCCACCTTGCATTTTTTTTTGAATTGAAGATTATTATAATTGGATAGTTTGTTAACCAGATAATTTACTTATTTTTTATTTGAAACCACTACTGTCACTCTAACTCAAAAAATTAGAATGGAAGAGGCAATCTCCCTGACTACACATAATAACTATTTCATTTTGAATTTGCATTAATTTATATTTTTGAATTTACCAATTTTGAATAATATTTTATTTTACAAGTCACCCTACATCTTTGAGGATAATTATGAAATGACCCCCACCACCGATCGAAACTTAGAGAAGAGGGAAGAATATCTCCCTCCCTATACAAAGAAGAGGAACCCTACAAATTTTAGGGTCTAAATTCCTAAATTCATCTATTGGTGGTGTTTTGTGTGCACATGGTCTTACATGTTTACAACAAATTGATCTTGATGAATAGTATCTCGAGATCAAAAGTGGGACCTCAACTAGTGGTAGATTGAATCCACGTGATTTTATTCATATTTCTAATGTGCCTGTAGTAAAAGTGTTATCTACCTCTTCCCTGTCTACCCCACCCACCACTGATAATTTAAACATGTTTATTGATTCCATAACTTATTTTCCATTGAATAATTTCATTTCAAAAAAAAATATTGGTAATTTGAAGGAGGTTGTTATTAATGAGTTTAATGCTTTAAAACAATGGGAGATAAGAGAAAAATCATTGATCAAATAAATCAATGCCCGTTATCACAATCATTCCGGAATAGTTAATTTTTTTTTTCTTATTCAAAATAAATCCTCAAAGACTGATGTTTCATTCCATCAAGAATAACCTAGGTTAATTTCTATTAATAATGTTTTAGGAATTATGATAAACAAGTTATAAAATTTAAATAGACAAGCCCAAGCCTATTTCAATAAATGGGATAGGGATATAAACCTTGTTACCATTGCACAAGCAGAGAAGGAAAAATCTTTGGTAAGTTTTCATTATTTCTAACATGTATACCTTTTATGTACTTGAGTCTTATATATTTTTTAATTGCAGGTAAAAGATGAAAATTAGAAAAAAGAAACATGCCTTCTAAATGTGCATTTGAAAAATTCCTGCAAAAAGTATAACCTTAGTGATTGCATTCAAGGAAAATATTGTTCTATTAAATAAGTAGAACAACACTTTAAATACAATTATTAAAGAGCATGGGATGGATCTAGACATTTTATTAAAGCAAAAAATAGATGAAGATCCAAGTATTTTTTCAGTGGATGATGCAATGAATGAGGAGAGAAAAAAATCTTGTAAATATCAATTCTACTATAGAGGATCTTCTTAAGGCATAAGTTATCATAGAGGGCACGCAAGCAGGTCAAGAGAGCAGGGTTTCAATGGAGGGTAATTGCAAGCATCAAGTGGGTGGAGAGTCTATTAGATAAAAATGTTAGTTTGTTTCAAAAAGTTTATAATGTTCAAAATGACAATGATTTATATTCTGTTTGTTTTAAAAACACAATATTATATTTGAATAACACTTTTTTTATTTAATACATTTTACATGTCAATGATATCTACTAAACACTTTATTATGTTTGAAATAATCTTGGTTTATAATTTTAATATTTTAAATGTATTGTGGTCAAGCTTAAATATTCTATGGAGATATATTAGTGTAGTATTTAATTAATACTTTAGTGATTATTGATTTTATGAACAAAAGGAACTAAATAAACTAATGTTTTAACATATTGTGGTTTGGATTGTTAATGTTTTGTAGTATTTAATTAATTAATGCTTTGGAACACTCTTGGTTTATAACATAATGATTTAAAATATGTTGTGGTTCAGTGTACTTAGCCTTAAATATTCAATAGTTATATTGTTATAGTAGTTGTACTATTTTAAAAAATCTTGCTTAAATGTATTGTTTAAATATTCTTTAGTCTTAACTATTGTGGAGAAAATGTTTAAAATGATTGATAACTATTAAACACTTATATTTAAATGTATTGTGCTCTAGATTGTAAATTAATTAATTAATACTTTGGATTTTTAATTTATTATTTAAATAACTATTAATTTATAAGGGTGAAGATATAATATTTTTTACACTATGTTTGAAATACTAATGGTCTAAAATTTTATGATTATAAATGTGTTGTGGTCACCATCAAGTGTAAAGCCTAGCCTTAAATATTTAATGGTTATAAAAATTGTACTATTTGAAATCCATAGAAATGTAATAGGACAAATAAAGTGCTTAATTTTATTCTATTGAAGAAGTATTTCTACATTTTTTACTATCAAATTTTCATAATTTTTAATGTGAAAATGAAGACATCAGCTCAAAATTGACTCTCAATTAATCCATAGAGTTTAAGAATCTTCAATGTAGTTTATAATCATGAAATAGATTACATAATTTGTACTATTTGAACATGAAAAAATATGAAATATTTTAGAAAATAATAATTTTTATACCTATTAAATAAAAATCAGGCAACTAAAACAATCCTCGAGAAACTTGCTCAATGTAATTGTGATTTGCATCAACCATGTTTGTGCCACATTTAGTCTTGGTATTCACATCCTCTATATTGTTTTTTTGTATTACTAATGCCTCTACTTTAAACTATAGAACTCCATTTTGCTAGTGCTTTGTCATAATAAATCTTGTCTACAAAATAATGCAAAACATAGAGTCTCAAGCAAGTCTCTAGATTTTTATCCAATCTGTTTCTAAGTTTTGACTTCATGAAAGATAATGCACTAAATGCTCACTCACCTTCCAAAAAATCAAAAATCATTGTTTGATCAGGTTCATATAATATGAAATATTCACCAATACATTTTTTTAATATGCTTCTAGGATAATTGTTTTTTCATAGCTATGTAATTGCACCATTTTTAGTTGGGTCATTTAAACACTAAAATTAATCCATAATTATAATTCTAAATTGTGTTGAGTGAGACATTAATTATTATTTATTTAAAATACCATTAATATCAACTCCATTCACCTATACAAATTTATATAATGCTTAAAAATTGAACCCATGTATTTGTGAAATAAAATGCTAATTTGTTCTTGACTGTCAACATTGTTCTAAAAAATGGGATTCACAACTCCTATGCCCTCTAATAACTCATCTCTTTGAAAACATTATATGATCTCAGATGATAAACTTCGTGAGATTTATCTTAATTTAATTCATATTTTAGATAAAATAGTATCATATAGTAGACATGTTACATGTACATGTTCAAGTTCAGCTCCCATAACTTCAGGTCTTTTATGACAAGTGTGCATTGGGATATCATTGTTGTTTACCATGACACCAGATGATCATTGATATTAAATTTCAAATAACTCTCAATATTCTAAAAATTTATCAAAAATTTATACGTTATGAAAATAGGTCTTTGAAAGCTTTCATTCGATGTGTATAATATATCTAAAGATTGATGTACACATTTTCTCAAATGTATGAAGTCAATAATATAGATAGATCTCTCTTGGGCATGTTTCATTAAATAGTTGATTTCCTTAAATATTTGTAGAATAACACATAATATCAGTAATATTTCAAAATCTATTAAACAATACAATAAATCTTTTTCTTTATCATCTTTCTTACGGTATTTATACATAAGACCCACTAAAGATGGATATTCCTCAACAAAGTTTTCATGCAGGTTCATACATAGAAATCCATTTTGTTTCAACATCTTTTAGTAGTATTTTACCATCAATCACCCCAATTAAATTTTTTTGAAACTCCAAATTTTTTTGGGGTTGCTTGACATATAAGCATGCAAATCATGAATGAGTTGTTCCACTTTTATGACATTACCAAATGTGCTAACAATTTTATATCCAAGATTCATCCTATGAGCCATGAAATGGATTAGAATCATAAATGGAGAAGGTTATTGTTTGAAGATGAATGCAAAGTCCACTTTTATGCCCTTGCATCAGTGATGCACCATCAATGCCAACACACACTAGCTTCATAGCTATGGCATAATCATCCATCCCAGCTTTATCTTTTAAATTGGATACAACCAATTTATAATTTTTTTTTGCATTACAATTTTTCATCATTTTATAGATAGCTAATTCATGAGATTGCCTTGAATAGTTTTTAAAAGTACACACATGCATGCAAACCCATGATGTGTTTTCAACTACAGTGACCTCATCAATGGGCAATGAGATAAACAATGATCTCTTAACACTTTATTTCAAATCTTCCTTCTCAACTATTGATATACATTTTTCCATTTCCCAATCACTTCTATCCAACCAATGTGATTATGGAATATCAAGAAACCCATTATGTTGAAATAAAATCTTATAATCTAAAAAATCAGAAATGGTTTTGCCCTTTTTTAAAATGTAGAGAATAGTAGAGAATTGTACATATTACGCCTTAAGATTGGACTATATAAATTTTATAAATTAAGATTTGATTGTTTCCCCTTTCTTAGCAAGATTTTTTTTGTCATTTATGATCATTTTCATATTCACGTACATATATGACATGCATGCATTCTTTTCCATTTTTCCATCTGTGTGTTCTTATTATTTGTCCATCTGGTGCTTCATAGATATATATGTTTTCCCACAATATTTATCAATTGTGTCCAATTTAGGTTGTATTTTGTATTATTTCCCACGTTTCTCACTGCTTATTGTACATTTACATTTTTGTTTAGGCTCATTACCATTTTTTGTTTCTACAGGTTCTATAAATGGATATTTTGCAGCCCAATCAACTTGAAAAGACCTTATTATCCATGTATCTATCTTCCTCTATGAAATTTTTTGATTAGAATTTTCAAATAAATTTGGTGTCTGAAGAGAAATACAATTCTCTTCTTAAATGCCTAAAGGAGTGTCTTATAGGGGTGGCATGTCAATAACAAAATATTCAGGTGGTGACTTGTTATTAGGATTAATTATTTATAATTAAATAGTATCATTATCATTGGCAATTTTTATATTTAAGTGATTTTGAAATTATTCTATAATTAAAAATATATATATAATTTTTTTTAAATAATGTTTCAAAATTACTTATATTTAGAGTGCATGTCATTTACGCAATTTTCTTTCCTAAGTTTCTAAAATAAGATAGTATGTTTTATTTTCTTGATATTTTATATTTTGTTTTATCTTTACCATTACCACTTGATGCCATTTTAACTAAAGGAGGATACTATAGGCCTCAAAATGCAGATGAATGATAGTATTTGGGAAGGTGTTATCAGGTGACAACAATCTGGTAGTAGTGAAATGTAGTTAGGTGATAGCAACCGATGAGATAGTGCTAATAGGTGTTAAAGTGCTACCAAGTATCACAATGCCATTAGGTGGTATGGTGTTCTCAAGTGGCACACTATAATTAGGTAGCATAGTGACGTTAGGTGGTAAAGTGAAGTCAGTTGGTATAACGCTATCAATCAACACACTATGGTTGGGAAACATAGTGTTGTCAAGTGATAGAATATGGTATGGTGACATAGTTTTGTTGGGCGATAATAATCAGGTGCAGAGTGTGTTATCTAGTGACAACATCTGAGTGATAGTGTGTTGTATGGTAGTAGCAGTTAAGCAACAAAGAGGTTCTTGTAGGGATGCATTCGGGTGGTTATAAGAATGTTTTTAGGTAGCCTCAAGGCTTAATAACTTTTAAATGAGGTAAATAAAGATATTTTTAATTGAGGTGAACATCTATACTATATATATTAGGTGAATTACATTGATACCCCAATAATTATTATAAAGGATTCATGAGCTAACCCTTACAAAACTACATCCCAAAAATTGAGGCGAATGGGACCTATGTACTACTCCCAAAAATCATCAAATTCAATTTTTTGAAAATGGAATATTCATGAATTAACGAATATTCACCACTAAAATGTATCTCGTTGAGGAGTTTCAAAAGGGCACTATGAAAATAGCCACTAATAAGGCTCATGACATTGATGGATTTACCTATGAATTATATCGTGAATGATTTGATATTGTGAGTTTGGGTCTTCCCAAAGTTTAACTATAATCTATCCAAACTAATTCCCTTGGAAAAAATAAGAAACTAAGGAAATATCAAGTTTATTCCCAAATCTAGGGATCCCAAGATAATTAAAATTTGGCATCCCATTACTCTTCTCAATGTATCCTATTATATAATTTCCAAGCCCCTTTCTCTTTATGTTAGTTATCTTCTACCCCTCATAACTCATCTAGAATAAACTAGTTTTATTCTTAATATATATATCCTTAACAAATTTTTTATATAGGAGGGAATGAAATGTGCCAAAAAGTCTCATAAGAATGCCTCTTTTGTTAAACAATGAGTTTGAAAAAAATTATGATAGAATTGAATATCCTTTCATCCTATCAATGCTTCAGGGTCTTGGATTTGATTCTAAATTTTTCAATAGAGTTAAAATGATATTCCAACATGTAGGTCCCTATATCACCTTCAATATTGTTGAATCTTAGTTGTTTTTCATTTTTTTTCTCTTCGTGAATGATGTCCTCTATCCCCTTCCCTTTATGTATTAGTTACTAAGGGTATAAATTATATTAGATTTCCAAAAACACTTCTAGATTTTTTATTAAAGGTATTTATCTCCTCTAGTTTCATACGAAAATGGTTAATGGACACTTAGATGATGAATCATTCCTTATTCTTGCTAATGAAGATAATTATATTTTAAATGATATGGAATATTTTGATTCCTTTTAGCGTTTAGTTCTTCCCTCCAATGGAGAAAGACTCAATGTTTCAAAAAATCTATTTACTGAATACCTAATTATATTATCCAATATAGGTGGTAATGGATTGAGTTAGGTGACAAATTTAAATTTATGGTCCTCCCCTTTTATTTTCAATCCAATCCCTGAGATATTTAGGTTTACGTGCTTAAAAGGATTGATAAAAAAAGATGGCTTCTCCATTTCTAAACCTCTATCCCTAGTAGGAAATTTTTTAATTTAATTTAAGGTGTTGGTTACTAATCACATCAATCATTTTTCTTGTTGGGCACCCAAAAAATCTGCATAATCAAACTTAAAAGTTTTTTTTTGAAAATTTCTATATACCAACTTTGAAGGCACCACATATTTCCACTAGGTTTGTTAAAATATGTGTCATAAAAATAAATCTCTATGGTCTTGGTCTCCTCAACATAAAAATACAAGGCCATGATTTATGTACTAAATTGATCATTGGAGCACAAGAAGGGGATGAAGCATGAGAAATTATTCTTAGAAACTACATCACTTAGGATAATACTAATGGAAAGGAAACATATTTTTTTTAAAAATATACAAAATATTGTAATCACTCAATTCCATGCTAGTTTTATTAGCATTTTTATTGCTAAGCATATGTGAAAGTCATGGGAAAATCTCAAAAGTCATTTAAGATGGGATGGATATGGTTTCAACTTTGGACTCTCTCTCAAATGCCATTTATTTTTGTAGTCTCTTGTCTTAACATTTTCTGTAGTTCCATTGGCTCTTGTGACCTACATTAAGACCCTTTAAATTTTTTTAAAATGCATCAAGGTCGATTCTAACCTTTTTTTTAAGTAAATAAGGGATTAGATTCCTTGGAAAAATCTTAGAGTTTAGTTTAATTTACAAGCTATGACCAAGATTTAATTATATAAATACATATCTTTATCCATAATGTGAATCTTTATAAAATTGGAATTAAATCTCCCTTTCATTCATTCAAAACCATCCCTAGTTAGGTTATCAACTTATTTCACCTGAACACCTTCAAGTTCACTGCTCTAGAATCCAAGTGGAGAGTCAATTACACTAAACAAATTTGAAAAATAATATTTGATTATGTATGGGTTTCCATCATTAAGCCCAAATAAATAAATAGCCACTAGTGTATTCTTCGCCACTAGATTTTAATCTACACTCGATTAATTCACATGGGATTGGTTCATCTTATTTGCTCAAATTTTAACCACCATAAATAAATTATCATGTGTTTTGGTTATGTCAACATGGCTAGTCAGATTGGCTTTGGATTCACACCCTTTTCAATCTATGCCATTTATAGTAAATATATCAATAACTAAAATTAAATAATATAATATAAAAATTGATTTTAAGACCAATTAGCCTCAAGAGTTTATAATCATAATAAAACTATAATTCAAAAAAAATCAATTCACTGATCGGTTATATAACATATAAAATATATAAATAATAACAAGTTATTGTAAAACAACTTAATTTTTTAATCAAATTAACATAGGTTTCACTATAACAATATTGTAAACAATTCATACTACATGGACTATGTCAATTCATAAATCCACTTGATGGGATAAGGAAATAAATAACCATCATAGAAGTCTCAATTACCTCTTATAGGTAAGATCAATATAGTAGATGCATTATCGAATCTATTTGTCTAAACATTAAATAGTACTTACAAAGGATGCCTTTTGACAACCACTATGGGAGAGTGGAGGAACACTATGTTGGAGAGTTTTTAGTGATGTCATGGAGGTGTTCAGGGGAGTGAATAAAGTGTTTTGATGGTTTATGTGTCAATGACAAAGTATGTAGTATACTTTTCCTAGTATGATTTAAGTAGGAATAATTAATCTTCAATTTTGGCATAATTAGGGATGGGTCTGAATTACTGAGTATGTGTGGGGCATCTTATCAAAGGTCAAGGATGATTGGAGAGCTTGTGGAAGTGAATGGTTTTAAACTATTTCTTCATTATGTTCATCTTGGCATAGTTGGTTCTGTGACTAATAAATCTAAGTAGATAGTTTATTGACATCACCATTATCAGATGTGGATGAATCAGGGGGTGTTTTCCATATGGGTGTGATCACATTAGTGCCAAGTTGCTATGGTCTATGTTTCAAGTCATGCAAGTGAGTGGAGTAAAAGATATAACTATGTAAATTTGGTTTCCCAAGTAGTTTATAATGTTTTCTCATTCTTAACCAAATATACACAATGTAAAATATCAGGACTAGATAAGGATCTAATAGTGAGTGGGTGTTCATACAAATGCAGATCAATGATGCGTATTGAGTCAAAGACATTAAAGTGTCTAAAGTTTAAGCAGGTTAAAATCTAGGTTTCTCTCAAAGAGATCCATGGAGTGCATTTGTTCCATGTTTTTAGGAAATAGTGAGATGATGACAAGTGCTCAATGTTTAAAAATGAGAAAAGGTAAAGGCTAGATTAATCTATGAAGATTGATGGTAGATATTTAGTCAAAATTATAAGTGAGCATGAGATGATGTCAAACTAATAAATGTTTAGGATGTATTTGATCTAAGATGTGAGGACATGAGATGTTGACAGAGTGTTTAAAGTTTAACTATTGCTCATTGACCATTGACATTTAAATATTTGAATTTGTAAGTGAATACTAGTCTATAGGTTTTATACTATAAATTTTTATATATGCAGAATTTGACCATTGTGTAAAAATAAAAATTGTAGAGGACTCCAAGATGCATCTATAGAAATTCGTTAGAAATTTATATTTTCATATAATTTTAGATATTGAACGCCAAAGTTGACTATGTGTTTCAGCATGGTCTGTAAGTGTCCCAAAAAGGATAATTGAGTTTGTTTAGATGGTATTTATATATCTCATGGGGACTTAGCTATTGGAGAGTGTTGTAGACTCCATGAGAATGATTCATATGGATTTTGGAGGTTTAAGCAATCCATATTTAGTATGAAAAAATGCTTAGAAGATAACTATTTATTCTTTCATGGTGTTTTTATCTATAAGGTCAAATATTGATCTGTTTAGCTTTAGAAGAGGAGTGTTATGATGATTGTGATCATTTGAGGATATCAAAAGGGTTTTTTGGAGTGTAAATATGCATATCGAAGTGGTCCTATGTTTCTAATTTTTTTAGTGGAGTGCTAAATGGTATAATAGGTCTCCATGAGACCTATAAGGGCTACTAAGGCATAATTGAAAGGTGAAAATGCTTAAGGGTAACCTATGGATGTTATAGATAACCTATGAGGATGTTATTGAGTTGTGTCTTAATGTGATAAAAGACTTAAGGGTTAAGGCATGTCTAATGGCCAACCAACAAGTTAATAATAATGAAGGCTCTATAAAAGGTGAAATCAAATATGGTGATTTATAGATTTGAGGGAAGATGTGAGTGATCTAAGAGAAGAGGTGCATGTGAGAGTCATGGAGTGAAGGAAAGGTGCTCTTACAGGTTTGTAGATTGAGGATGAGTAAAGAATGAATGATGCTTGTGTGAGTTGGGTGGTTGATTTGAGTGATAAATCAGAGTGTGGACTATGTAGTGTGAAGAGTTGAAGAGAGCTGATATACATTGTATCTCGATAAGATTGGTAGGAAATCAATGATCATGGGATGTTCATTTCATAGGTGTTGAGAGGGTGCTCAACATCTAGGTCAGAAGGACATGATCATCTTAGGATTAAGTGCCCCTTGTGAAATATGTGTTTCACTAAAACGAGTTAGAAGGACTTGATCATAAGGTGGTCTGAAGGATTTTTTCATGTTAGGGGTAAGTGTTCCTTGTGAAACAAGGGTTTCACTAAATTTTGGTTAGAAGGACTTGACTAGTCCCATGATTGTGATCATCTTATATGACAAGTATTATTTATGATTTTTCAAGTTTGAGAGTGGGTTTTATTCCCTAAGATGGTTTCCCACATAGATCTTGTGTTGTGTGTTTGATATTGCATTATCTATAGTTCATTGCTATAAACATCTTGAATGTTTCAAGAATGGTTTTATTGAATGATTAAGTGTTTGAAGGATTTGTAAATTGAATTAGATTATTTTCCACCATTGATTCACCAGCTAATGATTTGTACCTCTAATAATAGGTATCATAGATGGTCCTTCTTAGAAGTTTGACCACTTGAAGGTGATAAAAGGTACAATGGTTGACAAAGAGACTATGTAATATCTTTACAACAAACTATTACATGCTTTATCAAACATCAATGCAAGCATGGATTATGTGAAGATGCAAGGGAAATATCTAGAAGCAACAATAAAGAATTTGTAGGTCATGATGTATAAAGGTCTCAAGCAAAGGATAGAACAATTGGAAAATAATGTCATGACTTACTCAGATGTCTCTTATCCAAGGATAAAATGGATTTCAACTCCACCAAAAGGGTCAAGAATTAAAATTCATGGATTAGTAATGGTCAAGATAAATCAAGGTTAAATATGAATAATGTCTTCAATGGGTATTGCTTATCCTAAAATTAATATGGTCATACATATAGGGATTGTGCTTTATCTCTAGAGATCAAAAGGGATCTCATATGCTATAATTGTAACCAACAAGGTCATATAACCAATAATAGTAAAATATCTTTTATGGAAAAGGATATACAAGTCATTGACACCATCAAATAGCTCAAGAAGACTAAGTCTAAGATTGAAGAAGAAAAGAAGTAGAATTCAAGTAGTCCACCAAAGGAAGAGCCAATGTTTGTTCAAGTAGCCTTGCATACTAAAAAAGATGGGAACAAGAGATGGTTCATAGATAGTAGATTCTAAAATAATATGAAATGAGACAAGAGCAAGTTTATCTCTCTCAAGAAGACCAACCCAGGATTAGTAAGGTTTGGTGACAACAAATCTACTAAAATAGTTGGTAAAGGTACTGTGAGTTTAGACAATGGTCATACTAGGACTAAGAATGTCTTATATGTAGAAGGTTTGAAACATAATATTTTAAATGTGATGCAAATGTGTAAGCAAGGAAATATTATAACTTTTCATGATGATGTATACCAAGTAAGAAAGGCAAAATATGGAAGATTAGTTGCAAATGTTTATAAAATAGATAACAACATATATGCATTCTATGAATCCAAGAAAGAAGAGTGCTTCATGAGTCAATTGGAAGAAATTTGGCTTTGACATAGAAGGTTTGGATATATAAATTTTAATAATATGGTAAAGATCAGTTTAAAGGGGTTGGTATGGCACATGCCCAAGATTTTTAGGATTCCTCATTCTCTTTGCAAGGAATGTCTTCATGGGAATAAAACCAAAAGATGTTATAAATACAAGGAGTTCTCCACTATAAATCCATTAGAGTTGCACCACACTGATCTACAGGCACCTATGAGAACTCAAATTATTCAAGGTAATAGCTACTTCGTACTTCTCATTGATGATTTTACTAGAATGACTTGGATAATTTTTCTTAAAGAAAAATCAAAAGCTTTTAAAATATATATGTCATTCAAAGCACTTGTGGAAAATGATAAAGGGTCAAAGATCATGTGTGTAAGATTAGACAAAGGAGGTGAGTTTTGGTCTCATGAATTTGATGATTTTTGTGAGAAACAAAGGATAAGGAGACAATATTCTGCTACTAGAACACCATAATAGAATGGTGTTGTTGAAAGGAAGAATAAGATAGATCTAAGAGATAAGTAGAAACATGCTTTAAGATTCCAAATTATCAGATAGTTATTGAGAAGAGGCAACCAAACTTCAGTTTACATCCTAAGTAGATGACAAATTAGATTAAATGGTTATAAGACTCCTTATGAGTTATGGAATAATAGAGTAGCTAATGTTAAATATTTTAGAGTGTTTGGGAGTAGGTGCTTCATCAAAAGGGATGAAAATAATTTTGGAAATTTTGATTCAATGTCTAATGAAGGTATATCTTAAGTTACTCTTATATCAGTATTAAATTTAGTTGTTTTAATAAGAGACTTCACAAGATTGTTGAAAGTTTAAATGTAAGGATAAATGAGACAAGTAGATTCAAGAAACCAAAATTATAGGCAAGTAACTCAATTCATATTTCTATTGAAAACAATGATGAGTTATATATTCAAAAAAATGATGAAGATGAATAGGAGGAAGAAAGACAAGACTCTAAAGTTCCATCTAGAACAATTCATAAAGATCATCTAATCTCTTGAATTATTGGAAATGTTAGTGCAGGTTTATAGAGTAAAAGGAGAATGTTGATCAATGATAATCAATAAGACTCGGCTCTATTATCCATGATTAAACCCAAAACATTCATGGAAGATAGAAAAGATGAAATTTGGATTGGTGAAATGGATGAAAAACTTGATCAAATGATAAAAAATGAAGCATGGGATTTAGTTCCTAGGCCAAAATATAAAAATGTGATAGGTACCAAGTGGGTTTTAAAAAATAAGATGAATGAGAAAGAAGAAGTCACAAGGAACAA
This sequence comes from Torreya grandis, assembly GCA_037957365.1. NCBI lineage: Eukaryota > Viridiplantae > Streptophyta > Pinopsida > Cupressales > Taxaceae > Torreya > Torreya grandis. The sequence goes on from JARHVA010005784.1 coordinate 257,346, forward strand.
AGATAGATTGTTGTGTAAAGAATATGCTCAGGTTGAAGGAATAGATTTTAATAAAACTTTTGCTGTTGTTGTAAGAATGGAAGCAATTAGACTCTTCTTGGCATATGCAAGTTTCAATGATTTTAAGGTATACCAAATGGATGTGAAATATGCATTATTGAATGGAAAATTAGAATAAGAAGTCTACATTGAGCTACCTGAAGGATACTTCATGTCAAATAATCAAGATTTTATGTGTAAACTAATGAAAGATCTTTATGGTCTTAAACAAGATCCTAGTGCTTGGTATGATAGGTTATATAAGTATATTTTGAGTCAAATTTATAAAAAAGGGGTAGTCGATAGTAATTTATACATTAAGATAGAAGGCAATCATCAATTGATAGTGGTTGTATATGTTGATGGCATAGTTTTTAGATCTAAAAATGATAATATGAGTAGGGAGTTTATAGATACTATGAGGATTTATTTTGAAATGTCAATGTTGGGAGAACTTTATTTCTTATCAGGATTGTAGATTAACCAACTTGATGCAGGGGTATTCATTTCAAAAGCTAAATACATCAAGGATATGGTAAGGAAGTTTGACATGATGGATTATAAACCAATGGGTATTCCAATGATCACAGGATGCAAGTTAAGTAAACTAGATGACTCACCAAAAGTTGATCAAATTTTATATAGATCCATGATTGGAAGTCCTTTGTACTCTAGAAATTCTAGGTCTGATATCATGCAAGTAGTTAGTCTTATAAAAAGGTTCCAAAATGATCCTAGAGAATATCATTTGAAGGTAGTCAAAAAGATCTTGAGGTATCTCGAAGGCACCATAGAGTATGGTTTATGGTATCCCAGGAGTAAAGAATTCACTTTGAAATCATATAATGATGTAGATTGGGAAGGATGTGTGTATGATAGGAGTACCAGTGGTGGGGTCTTCTTTGTGGGTGAATGGTTGGTGTCTTGTTTAAGAAAAAAGCAAGCCTCAGTGTCTCTATCAACTACAAAATCCAAGTATATAGCAGATGCCTCTTATTGCATGCAAGTCATGTAGATGAAACAAACTTTGGAAGATTATAAGGTAAAAATAAATGGACATTATCCTATCTATGTGACAATACTAGTGCAATTAGCATTTCAAATAATCCCGTTATGCACTCAAAAATTAAGCACATTCCTATTATATATCATTTCTTGAGATAACAAGTGAGTAATCAAAGTGTTAAGTTAGAGTATGTGCCTACAAAAGAGAAAATTGTAGATATTATGATTAAACCATTGTCAAAAGCTACATTTGAGTATCTAAGACAAATATTGGGTGTCATTTCTTTCTCTATTAATAAATAAAAGGTCTTTTGGTTAAGGGGGAGCAAACAGTTCATGAGATTGCTCTAGAGGTGGCTTGAGAGAGAAGGCTAGTAAGCTTGTGTGGTGGTTTTTCATGGTGAGTAGAGATCTAAAGTTGATCAAGAGGTGCAATGGCTTAGATATCTTAGGGAGAGTCCCTCTTAGGTTTTTTTTTGGTGAGTTCCATTATATTTCAATGCTTTTATGTGTTCTTTCTTCATTGGCTACAATGTTGGTTGAAGAGAGTGTTGTCATGTAAAAAGAAGTTGTCAAGATAAGAAGAGGTAGGCCCAAGATAAGGGGGAGATTTTATAATATTTATAGGGTTATCATATCTTGTTTGTGGTCTTTTTATGTCCTTAGGATTAGTTTATGCCCACTTTGTGATTATGTCAATGGGGGAGAAGGTTACTATTATGAGAATGCTTGAAGAAAGAAGGAAAGTGTGTTGTATAATGGGTGTTTAAATTAATGATAAAAGGGGAGATTGCTGAAGATTTGTTAGTGATGTCATGGAGGTTTCTAGGTGAGTGAATGAAGTGTCTTGATAGTCAAAGTGTCAATGACAAACTATGCAGTATGCTTGTCCTAGTATGTTTGAAGTAGGTTTGGTTGATCTTCAATTTTGGCATGATCAGGGATGGGTCTAAAGTATTGATCATGTGTGAGGGGTCCTATCAAAGGTTAAGGATGATTGGATATCTTGTGGAAGTGCATGGTATTCATTAAGTTCTTAATTATTTTCATCTTAGAATAGTGGGTTCTATCTTAGTAGATAGTTTGCTAACATCACCATTGTCATATATGGATGAGTTAGGGGGTGTTGGTCATATGGGTGTGATCACATTAGTCCCATGTTTCTATAGTTTAAGTTTTAGGTCATGTGAGTGTGAAGAGAAAAAGATATAACTATGCAAAGTTGGCTTTTTAGGTATTTTGCAATGCTTTCCCATACTTAGCCAAATTTACATAATGTTAAAGATCAAGACTAGATAAGGATTTAATGGAAAATAGGTGTTCATAAAGATGTATATCAAGTATGCATATTGATTCAAAGAGGTCAAAGTGTCTAACATTTAAGTAGGTTAAATTTTAGGATTCTCTTGAAGAGATCGATGGAGCACATTTGTTCCAAGTTGTCAGGAAGCAATGAGATGATGATAAGTGTTTGATATTTAATAGTAAGCAAAGGTAAAGACCAGACTAATCCATGGAGATTGATGGTGCATATTTAGTCAAAATGAAAGATGTTTAGCATAGTTAAAGATAAGAAGAGATCGATGGTGTATATTCGATCTAAGATGCAAAGACACAAGATGTTGACATAGTGTTTGAAGTTTAACTATTGCTTAGTGATCGATAGAATTCAAATATTTGAATTTATGAAGGAAAACTAGATTTTAGTTTTCATGCTATAAACTTTGATATATATAGTTTTCAACATGGTGTAAAAAACAAAGTTTTAGAGGATTCCAAGGAGCATCCAAAAAAATGGTTAGAAGGTTTGAATATTTGGACAGCTGCAGATATAGAGATCCAAAGTTGATTCTATGTTTGACCATGGTCAGTAATTGACCTAAGAAGGATAATTAACTTTGTTATGATGGTATTTGGATGTTCTAAGGGCATTAGATATTGGAGATTGTTGTAGACTCCTTGAGGATGATCTATATGGAATTTACAGGTTTGACCAATCCATATTTAGTATGAAAAAATGCTTAGAAGCTAATTGTTTATTCATTCCTGGTGTTTTTATGTATAAGGTCAAAGTTTGATCTATTTTGTTTTAACAGATGAGTGTTGTGATGATTTTGATCATTTGAGGATGTTCAAAGGGTCATGTGTAGTGTACCTTTGCATTTAAAAGTGGTCTTATATTTCTAATTTGCTCAATGGAGTTATAAATTGGGGAATAAGTCTGCATGAGACCTATAAGGGCTACTAAGGCATAATTGAAAGGTGAATCTACTTAAGGGTGACCCATTGATGCTATGTCCAACCTCTGAGGATGGTATTGAGTTTTGTCTTAATGTGATAAAAGCCTTAAGGGTTAAGTCATGTCTAATGGCTAACGAAGAAGTTAATAATCATGGACGCTCTATAAAAGGTGAAATCAAATGTGGTGATTTATAGATTTAAGAGAAGATTGAGTGACCTAAGAAAAGAGGTGTGTGTGAGAGTTGTGGAGTGAAGAAAATGTGCTCTTTCAAGTTTATATATTGAGAATGAGTGAAGGATAGATGATGTCTATGTGAGATTGGTAGTTAATTTGAGAGGCAAATTAGAATGTGGACTTTGTAGTGTGTAGAGTTGAAGAGAGCTGATATACATTTTATCCCCATAAGATTGGTAGATAATCAACGACCAGGGGATGTTCATTTAATAGGCATTGGGAGAGTGCTCAAAATCTAGGTTAGAAGGACTTGACCAACACGTGGTCATAAGGACTTGATTAGCTAAGGGGCATGTTCTCCCTATGAAACAAGTGTTTTACTAAATTTGGTCAGAATGACTTGACCATTAGATGGTCAGAAGGACTTGATCATCTTAGGGGTAGGCACTCCTTATGAAATAGGTGTTTTATAAAATTCTAATCAGAAGGACTTGACCAGTCTCATGTTTGTGATCATCTTATAGGAATAGTAATCCATGTATTTTGCATGATTGAGAGTGGGTGTTATTTCCCAAGAGGGTTTCCCACATAGATCTTGTATTGTCTGTGTGATTTTGCATTATCTATTATTTGTTGCTATAAACATCATGAATTCTTCATGAATGGTTGTATTGAATGCTTAAGTGTTTTAAGGATTTAGAAATTGAATTGGATTATTTGCCATCACTGATTCCCTCTCCAGCCCCCTACTTCACCCCCCCACCCCTCTAAACCCCCCACCGTGCCCACCCCACCCTGCCCCTAAAACCCCCAGCCACTCCCCCACCTCCACGCCCCCCCCCAACCTATGCGCTAACACACTATGTTTATAAGGTGAATATTATGGATGAAGAATATTGGGATTTCCCAATATAACATGGGCCCATTTTATAAAAAATAAGAAAAGTAGGTTTTCAACAAATAAGAAGATCCACTTCTAATCTCATAACTCAATCATACCATCACTAATAGGGATTTACACCTCCCTCAAACCTGATACTTGCATTTTTCTTAAAACATAGATACATGAAATAGGATTACACTAAATGACATTTTGCTAACAATGTAGAATTGTAAAATCAATAGTTTCACATAGGTGACATACAAATCAAACATAACACTGATATGTTCATAATAACATAGTCATATAAAGTAAAATATAATAATTAACATTTCACACATCAAATTTACACACCATATAGTGATATAGATATGAAATAGGTTTACTTTAGAGGCGTTTACAAATTTACAAGAGCTTGCAAGTGTTCACATAAGAAATTTTAAATTTATACATACATGCATGCGTTGCAATTGCATTAAAAAAAATTTAAATAATAACTTGGTAACATCAATACATAAGGTTTCACAATGGTGAACATGAAGAGTATATTATATAAAAACATTACTAAGTTAGATCACTAGCGTAAACATGAAGCAAATAGTTAAGCTGTTAATCCAAAACTATATAAATTATGCCTCCTATAAAATCACAAACCACTAAAGGATCTCAATTATATATGAAAAAATGATATCAAATAGTTACCTTTATGAAAAGGCTTCTCCATGAACCATAGTAACTCAAGCATACCACACTAAATCCCATAGTTGGTTATGTAATCATGGGTCATATTATTGTGATTCAAAAATATTTAGTAATTTTGTGCATGTAATAATCTATAGTTTATAGTTCTTAATTTACTCAAATTCAAACATCATGTTTTTTTAATCTAACTATTTTTAAAATTTAATCAAAATTAATATATTTTTATACTAAAGTGTCTTACTATAGGTTAGTTTAATATTTTTCTATAAATGTAAATACAAAAATGACATATAATGCCTCTACAAACAACATATGTCCAACAAGCACAACATGTTCTATCAAAGGATGCAATGATCTACCCAAATAAAAAAGGCTAACCTCAAATGGTCGACAACCCCATCATAATCCATGATAAAATATATGCTTTAGGAAACTACCAACTAAGCCACCAAATCAAAGGTATGTGCGTATCATTGGCATGTATATTAAAGAGGAGGTACACCCACTTAGGATTACCTCTACATAGAGAGCTAAAAGATATTTATCTTAATTTAATTATACCAACGCTCATAGGCAACCCACTAAAGTAGATTACACCACCAAAGAATCAAGACTTCTCTAAATAGATACTCCAATAAACATGGTTATAATTCCAAGGCTGTTGTTGACCACAACATGTGGATGTTAACATCCGAACTAGATTCATAGACCTTGGGTATAAAAGTGAACATGCATTATAGGTAAAATTACAAATCTGACATCATCATCACTTTAATTAAGTCAATTATTATACTTGGCGCCAAGATGCCTCCAAGGTTCCTCTACAACTAACACTATCATCCAACTCCAATGGATAATCTATAAAACGTGTGGATAAAAAGAGGCATATATGACTAATAAAATGGAATAAAGTTAATTAATCATAATTATATGTAAAAAAGGTGCCTCATATGAGGCTCCCTTATAAATTCATCCATGTGGTATCACTAGTCCATCACACAATGTGAAAAAAAATCTAATGACAATGAAATGTATGTAGATAAGTTTGAAGTGAAAAACCACATGAAATAATGCAAGCCTCTTAGTCCCTCTTATAGAGACTAGTATGTACCTAAGTCTATGAAACCCTCTAAGCTCCATATAGACAAGGAGTTTGACTCAAGTGACTATGTCCATACTCTTCCTAGCAAGGAAAGAGTAAAAAATTAAGGAAAAGGGGATGGATTCACTAATTTATCCCAATCCATTCCAATATAATCTCTCTAGGTGATATAACCATAAAGCAACCCTCAAACACACTATGATTGAGTGATAAGGCAACGTTCACTTTAAAAGGGATCACTAAACCTAGAAAGGCCCATATAGACCCTATACATACAATACACATTACTATCTAGCTAAGATCAAACCTAATGGTTAGAATATCTTAGATAATTCTATGTAATAACAAATATAATAATTAATCTAAGGCAAGATACATATGAAAATAGTAATAGAAAAGTCCTATCAACTTAGCATAGAAGAGCTCTCTTCTAAGCTAATAGTCACTTAGCTCTCATGGCCATATAAATTTCTAACACCTGGTTGGAGCCATTTTTACAATATTCCATCAACCTCATTCACTCTATTTTATGGATGGATGACCAAACAAATTCTAGCGTGGGTCTCTTAGGCGCATATACTAAAACAAAAATCCAAGCATCTATTACTTAGCTTAATAGTCCATAGTCAAGGAACTCTTAATCTGTATTATTATAACCTCATCAATGAGGTGCAACACCCAATGAGTACACACATCAACTTTCAGTAGAAGAAGTGGTACTAAAAAATCATCCCCTGAGCTTCTAGTGTATAAATCATGCTCTGATAGAAAAATGTCATGCACAAAAATTGATACAATGGAAACACACACAAACTAGGCCTTTTCTTTTTTAATAATATGTAATGTGCATCCTATAAAGATGAATTAACCACTAGTTAGTCATGCTCTAATACCAAAATGTCCACTAATCTAGTGCATAAGAAGTGACTCAAGGGGAACCTAGCCAATAACAGGGCTAGGTTCACACTTCATTCATAAAGCAAATCAATTTTTGACTTAAGTCAAAGTCAAGGAAACAACTCACCCAAAGATATTATATTCCCCATATGACTTCAAAAGGGATCTAAGATATCCAAAATAAGCCCATTGATAACAAAGCACTCCATTTCAATCATTGGATTGATTTAACTTTGATCATCAAATATGGTCAAAGGTGAGGAAGCCATAGAAATCCTTGTTGAATTTAATAAATGCTTTCAATCAGACAATAAGTAACAAAATCATATTTTTGAAAAGGTGGAGGAGGTATTGAAGGATGACTTGTCCATAGTCATCCCTCCTCTCTTTCCTCAGCGTTGGACAAGTGTCATTAATAAAGACTCCAAACTTTTGATCTATTTTAAAATTATTTAATTTTGAAATATGTTTCAATACATTTATACATGATTTAATTTTATAAGTACCCATCATTTAGGAATGGTTCTAGAATATCTCAATCTCCTACAGTTTCAAACTCCTCCACAACCATTAATGACTACCAATAAATTTAAAATAAAAATTCAAAATTTTTTTAGATTCATATTCTTAAAATAGAATTAAATGGTGCAAAGCATAAAACTAATGTGGTTCCCTTTTGGGCCAATCCATGCCGGGGCTTCCAAGGGCTTGTGACAAACAACAAGGAGAAAACAAACATAAGTTGAAAACCATGGGATTCCAAGTTTTGAAATCATTTCCTTGCAGAAGGGGACTAAAAGTTGGGAGGGGTGAAGTGGGATCTCCACAATCACATTTAAAAAATAGGTCTACACAACTTGTATAGGAGATCTAAGGCATATCTGAATCAAATAAATCATAGCTGAAAAAATAAAACTTTTTAGGGTTTGAAACGTATTCCGTAAGACAGAGCATGAAAATTTGAGGAAGGTCAGGTCCCTTTTGGGTTCACCCCAACTCTGGATCTCTGATTTTCCTCAATCATCTAAATTAAAAATAGATTTATAGGTTGATATTAGTTAGTCACTATAAATTTTTGAGTGAAAATGTGTGTTGTGTTTCTGATCTGATGTGTTTTATGTTTCGAAAAAGGGGGCTACAGATAGTTAATTTCAGGTTTGGCTCAACAAAAATAATGAACAGGAGGGCATTTTTTTTTGTGGAAATGATTAAATAGTTAATAATCATGGATGCTCTATAAAAGGTGACATCAAATGTGGTGATTTATAGATTTAAGAGAAGATTGAGTGACCTAAGAAAAGAGGTGTGTGTGAGAATTGTGGAGTGAAGCAAATGTGCTCTTTCAAGTTTATATATTGAGAATGAGTGAAGGATAGATGATGTCTATGTGAGCTTGGTGGTTAATTAGAGAGGCAAATTAGAATGTGGACTATGTAGTGTGTAGAGTTGAAGAGCGCTGATATACAATTTATCCCCATAAGATTGGTAAATAATCAATGATCAGGGCATGTTCATTTAATAGGCATTGGGAGAGTGCTCAGCATCTAGGTTAGAAGGACTTGACCAACAGGTGGTCATAAGGACTTGATTAGCTTAGGGGTAGGTTCTCCTTGTGAAATAAGTGTTTTACTAAATTTGGTCAGAATGACTTGACCATTAGGTGGTCAAAAGGACTTGATCATCTTAGGGGTAGGCACTCCTTGTGAAATAGGTGTTTTACAAAGTTCTAATCAGAAGGACTTGACCAGTCTCATGTTTGTGATCACCTTATAGGAATAGTAATCCATGTATTTTGCATGATTGAGAGTGGGTTTTATTTCCCAAGAGGGTTTCCCACATAGATCTTCTGTCGTCTGTGTGAATTTGCATTATCTATTATTCATTGCTATAAACATCATGAATTCTTCATGAATAGTTGTAATGAATGCTTAAGTGTTTGAAGCATTTAGAAATTGAATTGGATTATTTACCATCACTAATTCCCTCTCTAGCCCCACACTTAACCCCCCACCCCTCCAAACCCCCTACCTGCCGACCCTGCCCCACCCCAAAAACCCCCAGGCCCCCACCCCACTCCCCCCTCTCCCCACCCGCCCGTGCGCTAACACACTATTTTTAGAAGGTGAATATTTTGTATGAAGAATATTGGGATTCCCCAATATAGCATGGGCCCACTTCATAAAAAATAAGAAAAGTAGGTTTTCAACAAATAAGAAGATCCACTTCTAATCTCATAACTCAATCATACCATCACTAATAGGGATTTACACCTCCCTCAAACCTGATACTTGCATTTTCTCAAACATAGATACATGAAATAGGATTACACTAAATGGCATTTTGCTAACAATATAGAATTGTAAAATCAATAGTTTCACATAGGTGGCATACAAATCAAACATAACACTGATATGTTCATAATAACATAGGCATATAAAGTAAAATATAATAATTAACATTTCACACATCAAATTTACACACCATATAGTTATATAGATATGAAATAGGTTTACTTTAGAGGCTTTTACAAATTTACAAGAGCATGCAAGGGTTCACATAAGAAATTTTAAATTTATACATACATGCATGTGTTGCAATTGCATTAAAAAAAAAATTAACTTGGTAACATCAATACATAAGGTTTCACAATGGCGAATATGAAGAGTATATTATATAAAAACATTACTAAGTTAGATCACTAGCATAAACATGAAGCAAATAGTTAAGTTGTTAATCCAAAACTATATTAATTATACCTCCTATAAAATCACAAACCTCTAAATGATCTCAATTATATATGAAAAAATGATATCAAATAGTTACCTTTATGAAAAGGCTTCATCATGAGCCATAGTAACTCAAGCATACCACACTAAATCCCATAGTTGGTTATGCAATCATGGGTCACATTATTGTGATTCAAAAATATTTAGCAATTTTTTGCATGTAATAATCTATAGTTTACAGTTCTTAATTTACTCAAATTTAAACTTCATGTTTTGTTAATTTAACTATTCTTAAAATTTAATCAAAATTAATATATTTTTATACTAAAGTGTCTTAATATAGGTTAGTTTAATGTTTTTCTATAAATGTAAATACAAAAATGACATATAATGCCTCTACAAACAACATAAGTCCAACAAGCACAACATGTTCTATCAAATGATACAATGATCTACCCAAATAAAAAAGGGTCACCTCAAATGGTCGACAACCCCATCAGAATCCATGATAAAATATATGCTTTAGGAAACTACCAACTAAGCCACCAAATCAAAGGTATGTGCGTATCACAGGCATGTATATTAAAGAGGAGGTACACCCACTTAGGATTACCTCTACATAGAGAGCTAAAAGATATTTATCTTAATTTAATGATACCAACACTCATAGGCAACCCACTAAAGTAGATTACACCACCAAAGAATCAAGACTTCTCTAAATAGATACTCCAATAAACATGGTTATAATTCCAAGGCTGTTGTTGACCACAACATGTGGATGTTAACATTCGAACTAGATTCATAGACCTTGGGTATAAAAGTGAACATGCATTACAGGTAAAATTACAAATCTGACATCATCATCACTTTAATTAAGTCAATTATTATACTTGGCGCCAAGATGCCTCCAAGGTTCCTCTACAACTAACACTATCATCCAACTCCAATGGATAATCTATAAAATGTGTGGATAAAACAAGGCATATATGACTAATAAAAGGGAATAAAGTTAATTAACCATAAGTATATGTAAAAAAGGTGCCTCATATGAGGCTCCCTTATAAATTTATTCATCTGGTATCACTAGTCCATCACACAATGTGAAAAAAATTCTAATGACAATGAAATGTATGTGGATAAGTTTGAAGTGAAAAACCACATGAAATAATGCAAGCCTCTTAGTCCCTCTTATAGAGACTAGTATGTACCTAAGTCTATGAAACCCTCTAAGCTCCATATAGACAAGGATTTTGACTTGAGTGAGTATGTCCATACTCTTCCTAGAAAGGAAAGAGTAAAAAATTAAGGAAAAGGGGATGGATTCACTAATTTATCCCAATCCATTCTAATCTAATCTCTCTAGGTGAGATAACCATAAAGCAACCCTCAAACACACTATGATTGAGTGATAAGGCAACGTTCACTTGAAAAGGGGTCATTAAACCTAGAGAGACCCATATAGACCCTATACATACAAGACACATTACTATCTAGCTAAGATCAAACCTAATGGTTAGAATATCTAAGATCAATCTATGTAATAACAAATATAGTAATTACTCTAAGGCAAGATACATATGAAAACAATCATAGAAAAGTCCTATCAACTTAGCATAGAAGAGCTCTCTTCTAAGCTATAGTCACTTGGCTCTCATGGCCATATAAATGTGTAACACCCGGTTGGAGACATTTTTACAATATTCCATCAACCTCATTCACTCTATTATATGGATGGATGACCAAACAAATTCTAGCGTGGGTCTCTTATGCGCATATACTAAAACAAAAATCCAAGCATCTATTACTTAGCTTAATAGTCCATAGTCAAGGAACTCTTAATCTGTATTATTATAACTTCATGAATGAGGTGCAACACCCAATGAGTACACACATCAGTTTTCAGCAGAAGAAGTGGTACTAAAAAATCATCCCCTGAGCTTCTAGTGTATAAATCATGCTCTGATAGAAAAATGTCATGCGCAAAAAATTGACACAATAGAAACACACACAAACTAGGCCTTTTCTTTTTTAATAATATGTAATGTGCATCCTATAAATATGAATTAACCACTAGTTAATCATGCTCTAATACCAAAATGTCCACTAATCTAGTGCATAGGATGTGACTCAAGGCGAACCTAGCCAATAACAGGGCTAGGTTCACACTTCATTCATAAAGCAAATCAATTTTTGACTTAAGTCAAAGTCAAGGAAACAACTCAACCAAAGATATTATATTCCCCATATGACTTCAAAAGGGATCTAAAATATCCAAAATAAGCCCATTGATAACAAAGCACTCCATTTCAATCGTTGGATTGATTTAACTTTGATCGTCAAATATGGTCAAAGGTGAGGAAGCCATAGAAATCCTTGTTGAATTTAATAAATGCTTTCAATCAGACATTAAGTAACAAATTCATATTTTTGAAAGGGTGGAGGAGGTATTGAAGGATGACTTGTCCATAGTCATCCCTCCTCTCTTTCCTTAGCGTTGGACAAATGTCATTAATAAAGACTCCAAACTTTTGATCTATTTTAAGTTTATTTAATTTTGAAATATGTTTCAATACATTTATACATGATTTAATTTTATAAGTACCCATCATTTAGGAATGGTTCTAGAATAGTTCAATCTCCTACAGTTTCAAACTCCTCCACAACCATTAATGACTACCAATCAATTTAAAATAAAAATTCAGAAATTTTTTAGATTCATATTCTTAAAATAGATTTAAATGGTGCAAAGCATAAAACTAATGGCGTTTCCTTTTGGGCCAATCCATGCCGGGGCTTCCAAGGGCTTGTGACAAACAACAAGGACAAAACAAACATAAGTTGAAAACCATGGGATTCCAAGTTTTGAAATCATTTCCTTGCGGAAGGGGACTAAAAGTTGGGAGGGGTGAAGTGGGATCTCCACATTCACATTTAAAAAACAGGAGATCTAAGGCATATCTGAATCAAATAAATCATAGCTGAAAAAATAAAACATTTCAGGGTTTGAAACGTATTCCGTAAGACACAGCATGAAAATTTGAGGAAGGTCAGGTCCCTTTTGGGATCACCCCAACTCTGGATCTCTGATTTTCCTCAATCATCTAAATTAAAAATAGGTTTATAGGTTGATATTAGTTAATCACTATAAATTTCTGTGTGAAAATGTGTGTTGTGTTTCTGATCCGATGTGTTTTGTGTTTCGAAAAAAGGGGGCTACAGACAGTTAATTTCAGGTTTGGCGCAACCAAAATAATGAACAGGAGGGCATTCTTTTTTCTGGAAATGATTAAACAGTAACTGTGAGGGGATCTCGATCAATGTGATTTTTTTTCTTTGGGTGGTATTCTGTTCTACTTTAAAATATGTCCAACGATTTTTATTTTAAAAAATTGTTAATAGAGAACTTTATATATAACCAACCAGAGCATGGATATATAATTTTCAACTTTATCCTAATCAATTTGAAATTTGTTTACTCCTGTTAAAAAATTTGTAATTTTTTCATTGAAATTTTTATATTACAAGTATTTGCCGTTCAACAATATTGAACTTAAATTTATTTTTATATACTGAAAAGAAACATGTACACTTTAAAAATAAACGGTTTGTTAATTTTAAAACCTGTAACCATTTACAGCCTGGTTGAATTTTTATAAAAAAACAAAAATAATAAAAGGCTACACGATAATGAATGTTTCGTTTTATCAATTACGGTTAACCAATGAAAATGAGGGAGTTGTTTTTTAGGAAACGAGTAAACAATTGACAGCACAACGCATTCCGTGTGGTTTCTATGTATACTCTATACATACTTGCAGGATTTTCTTCCCATATTCAGCTATATTTTCTGCTTATTTGAATGCTACATCCATTGTTGACCCTTTTGTCAGAAGTTTTTTTTTTTTTTTTAAAATTACCTTAAGCATGAAGCTCCTAACCTCTTTAAAAATCTCCACTCTTCCCTACCTGCCAATCTCAAGAGCCCATCCCTCCCGTTTAACAACAACTATCAACAATTCCAAGTCACCCACATCAATTTTGAATAAGCATGTCATTCTTACAACTTGCTCTTTTATAACTACTCTATCACTCGTGAAAAGTCGATTACACATGATCATCCAACAAGTTCAAACAGCATTTCCGAAGGGCTTATCTACAACGTTTATGGACTTTAGTCCTAGAATGAAAACAAGCTCACATGTAGTTACTACTGATACTCATTGGGATTATAATACACGGAACTGTGATCATGAAATCACAATAAAGTTGGTAATGTGAAATCACCGTTTGGCAGTGGATATCGTTGATTTGTAGGCCAAGCTCACCGATGCACAGGTCAATCTTGCTGAGTTGCGCGTCAATGAAGAACACTGAACACTAGATCACACCAACACAGCTACTACTGTGATTCTTATTGCTTTCCACTTGCTTACAGTATGCCTCTATAAAGAAGTCTTTCACAAACAATAAAATAACAAACAATTCTATTTTAAGAAGTTGATGACAACTTCTAGGCAGTGCAACAGAAAGATGAAAAACAATGCAAAAGAAAATTCTTAGGAAGAGATGTGTAATAATTTACAAATTCCAACACTACCACTTCAATTCTTTCACTAGCTATTACTACATCCATTACTCCTAAATTCTCTTTCAAATGCTTGAAGGTCTCCTTCTTTAGTGCCTTCATGAAGATGTTTACTAACTGATCTTTAGATCGGAAAAATGGCAATTTCATTTCATCATCTTCAACCAATTCTCTTATGAAGTGGTAATGAATTTGTATGCACTTGCTTCATTCATGGAACACTGGATTATTCGTCAATGCTATTGAAGTCATATTAACACAAAATATGATTGTGTTGTATGTTTGTTTCTTCTTCAAATTTGCTAAGACTATCCTTAGCCAAATTACTTGATATGTTGTTGCATTTGCAACGATATATCCAGATTCTACTGTGGAAAGAGAAACTATGAGTTTCTTCTTGGATGCCCAAGAAATGGCTCCTGAACCCATGTGAAACACATAACCATATATGTTTTTCCTATCATCTACACTACCTACCCAATCGCTATTTGTATAGCCAACTAGATCAAAATCACTTGATACAGTATAAAGAATACCATAGTTTTTGGTTCCATTGACATATCTTAGAATTCTCTTACCTGCTTGCCAATGTGTATCCTTGGGTGTTTCCAGAAATCTGGAAATCAAACTTACCACATACATTATATCAAGACTAGATGTTGTCAAATACATGAGGCTACCTACCATGTTCTTATATAGAGTTGAATTCACCTCATTACTATAATCTTCCTTACTCAACTTGAGACCTGTAATGGTTGGTGTTGGTGCATGCTTGTTGTTCAACATTTTGAACCTCTTCAAGATTTGTGATGCATACATTGACTAAGAGATGAATATGGCATGATCCATCTGCTCTACTTCTATACCAATAAAATATCTAAACAGGCCTAAGTTTGTAATTTCAAATTCCCTTTTCATTGCTTTTTTGAGCCTAACAATAAAAGCATCATTATTTCCATGTGAAGATTAAATCATCTACATACAACACAAGAATCAAAATTTTACCATGACTCTCCTTGATGTACAATGTGGGTTCGCTACTACTTTTGTTGAAACCATTTGTAATGAAGTATGAATCAACTCTACTATACCAAGTCCTTGGTGCTTGCTTAAGCCCATAAAGTGCTTTTTTGAGCCTGTACACCTTTTTTCATTTTCTGGTACATCATATCTAAGTGGATGATCAACATAGACTTTTTCTTTGAGTACTCCATTTAGGAAAGTGGATTTCACATCCATTTGACATACCTTCCACTTGTGTTGGGTAACTATTGCTAAGATAACCCGCATACTTTCTATTCTTACAAAAGGAACATAAGTCTCATCATAGTCTCTACTAGGTTATTGTTTGTATCCCTTACCAACTAATCTTGATTTGTACCTATCAATTTTTCCTTCTACTATGCTCTTTTCCTTGTAGACCCACTTCACTTCAGTCACTCATTTACCCTTAGGTAAATTAGCTAACTCCCATATCTTATTTCTTTATATTGCTTCTATTTCCTCATTCATGGATTTACACCACTTTTCTTCTTTCACTACTTATACAAAACATGTAAGTTCATCTATAGAAAATAAATCAAAAGTCATGTTTTCATCATCATACCTTGAGTCATCATATATCTCCTTCAAGCTCCTTGTCTTTCTAGGCATAAGAGAAGCAAGAGCTGGATCTAAACTGCTAATGGAGTTGCTTGATTGGGAAGCATGTTGTGAAGGTGATGGAGGTGTCGCTGATTATTTACCTTTATGATCTATGACTTGTTCAGTTTGAACATCTTCATTTCCATCATCTATAAGTATTGATTTTGATATACCCAATGCAATGTCAATGGTTCCATCCCATGATTCATTTTCAATGAATTCAACATACTTGCTAGTCACAACCTTCTTTGTAATAGGGTTGTAAAATTATTATGCTATAGTGTCTTCATAATATCCAATGAAGATACACGTTTCTCCTTTATCATCAAACTGATGCCTCCTTTTATTTGGTACATGTGTATATGCCACATACCCAAATATTCTCAGATGCTCAACACTATACCTTCTATTTCTCCATGCTTCTTGCAGAGCCCTATTTCAAACAGCCTTTGTGAAATACTTGTTCAAAAAATATACTATTGTTTCTATAGCTTCACCGCAATACTCTTTTGAAAGTCCTTTGGCTTTCAACATGCTTGTAGTCATCTCTTGGATAGTCCTATTTTTCATTTCTGCTACTCCCTTTTGATGTGGAGCGTATCTAGCTATGAACTATTTTTCAATTCCTCCATCCTCTCAAAATTTTAAGAATTCATTAGAAATATACTCTCCCACTCTATATGATCTCAATGCCTTGATGAAATATCCACTCTATTTTTCAACTAATGCCTTAAACCATCTAAACTTCTCAAAAGTCTCAAACTTGTTCTTTAAAAAATAAACTCAAATTTTCCTACTATAATCATCTATGAAAGTTAGGAAATATGCATTCTTAGAGTGAGTGAGATTTTTCATTGGGCCACACAATCCTGAGTGCACCAATTCCAAAGGTGATTTTGCCCTTCTAGACATTCTTGATTGAAAAAGGTTGCCTATGTTGTTTCCCTAGTATGCATGACTCACATTTTCTTTCAAGTTCTATAATCCTTGGTAGACATATAGCCATATTCTTCTTAGATGAAATATATAATCCATAAAGCTTAAATGTCCATGCCTCAAATGCTAGAGTATAGATGAGTCTTTCATGACTATCTTAAAGGTTGCTTGATGTAGTATTACTATACTCCCAAGAGGATCAATTTTCATCTTGAGAATAAACGTTTATTTCCTTGTCATTTGAACCATAGATATAATGTTCTTTTTTCTTTCCTTGTCAAAGATTTTTCAAACTCCATTCTCCACCAAAACTCTATATCCCTTTTGGACCAACTATCTAATACTCAATAGATTATGCTTTTAAATTTAGATCATAATAAACATCATGGATTGCTCTGCTCTTGCCTTGCTTAGTGTAGATAAAAATAGTTCATTTTCCAACAATAGGAACTCTTTCATTATTTCCCATCTTAATATTTGAATGAATATTTTTATCAATAAAGCAAAATAGATTCTCATTACCACTTATGTGGTTATGACATGCACTATCCAAATACCATACCTTAGCACTGCTCTACTCAAAAACATTGCATACAATGAACATGTTTGGCAAATGTTTAGGTTCACCTACATTCTCAGTGGCTAAATGTACATTTTGTCTTGATTGGTTATATTGCCTCTTTCTTCATTCACTAGCAAATTAACCATACTTATAACAATAATAACACTAAATATTACTTTTATCATACCCTTGATTTGAAGTAATACTCTTTTTCTTGTCTTAGAAATTTGATTGGGAGCTTCTAGCTCCTTAACTATTTAAACTTGATCTTCCATTGTAGTACCTTCTTCTTCTACCTCAAAAACTTTTGCCTCTATTTTCTCTTCCTCTCCCCTACCTCTAATACTGACCTGAGCCTTGAAGGGTTGCTCTAGGGAAGAAGGTCTAGATCTATTCAACCAATGCTCATGGATTTGAAGAGAACCCATCAATTCATCCACTGTCATCCTTGAGACGTTTTTGGCCTCCTCAATAGCTATGGCAATTGGATCATATCTCATAGGCAAACTCCTAAGGATTTTTTATATGATCCTTTGATCATCTATTATTTCACTATTTACTATTAATTGATTTGTCAAGTTAGAGATCCTAGTATGAAACTGAGAAATAGACTCATTTTCATTCATTTGTAATGTTTCAAATTCTCTTCCAAGCATTTAAATTTTCACTAACTATACCTTATCTGTTCCTTGGCAGGAATTCTGAAGGATCTCCCATGCTTCCTTTGCATAAATTTCTGCTGCAATTCTTAGATATATGGCTCCAGCCATTACTATCTCTATCAAATTTAATGATTTCACGTCTTTCCTCTGATTATCCTTCAACCAAATCTTCTAAGCATTTATCAATGTGTTGTACATTGTTGGATCGATCACATCTATGAAATCAGTAATGACACATTCCCATAGATCATTCGCCACTAAAATAGTCCTCATTTTCTTTACCCAAACATTATAATTTTGTCCATCAAATATAGGTAGATGCTGCCAACTTTTACCATCTAATATGGCTATATTATGAATCTGGTATGCTTCACACTAATTTTTTGCATCTTTTTTAGCAACGACCAGTTCAAATGTTGTGCTCTTTTTTAATCTTTCTTTGTCTTTAATTGCTATTATAAGCAATGATCTAGGGATATCAAACTGACACAAAATTGATATTGAACTAATATCAAAACAATAGATCACAATGATCTATTATCATATGAATCAAACTTTAAAATGAGAGATGAAGATGTATTCATTTTGTTGTCCCCCAAAAATATCACTCATTTTTGGGACAACATTTGAACTATTTTGGTCCTACAAACCAAAATTGTCTCTTTCCTTTTTAAAATTTGTCCTGGGCATTCAAATTCATCATTTTTCAAGCTTCTTAGAAATCTATGGACTCTGCAGGCTTGAATCTAGAGACTCAGTAGGAAGAGGAAATCTACAAACTTTGTAGGCCAAGTTCAACGAGCTTCACAATTTATGCAGGTGGGTTCAACCAAAAGAATCAGTTTCTATCCCTTGGTCATTTTTAGGATTGGTTCAGTGCCTTGGTTCAATAAAAAATGTCTATCGGCAAGCATTCAAGCAAAAGAGGCTTGAACCACTTCGGCTCAATCAATTCAATGCTTTTGATCCAATCGATTTGTCCACTTTCTTTCAATGTTTTGGTTCATCCTTTGGTTCAAACACATGGTTCAAAGGCAAGTTCATCAAGTGGTTCAACATGTTTGGTTAAATGAAGATAAAAAAGACACAGCTAAAACAAGGGAATGAACCATTGAACCATTGAACCAAAGTTGGTTCAATCGGTCGGTTTAAGTGACAAAGTTCAAAGGACTGCCCCAGGAGTCAAAGACATAAGTGCCCTTGCGAAGGGAATTCCCATGGCAAATGTGACCAAGGCAAACAAACTGACTGAGACAAAAGCTCGACAAAATCCTATAGATGCTGCCAAGTGTCGATGGTCAAGCCCCACTAAACTTTGTTTCTACAAATTGGTGGATATTGCCATGTGTCCCTCTTAAAGCTTGTTGGGAGCCTCCAAGTGTCAATATCTGTAGTCTCTTCCCTTAGCTTCACTATTTTGAGCAAAGACCATGGTGGGCTCAGGGATGAGTGACTAAATGATGAAGAATGTGCCAAGTGCCTACATCCATGTGACTAACAAATGTATTCAGACCGCACCACATGTCCCTTGTAGAATTTGATAGAAGCTGACAAGTGTCAATCTCCATAATTTCTCTCTCCTGCTTCTTGTTTTCATAGACTATGGTGGACCCCCAGTGAGCTACTGAAGAAAGTGGAACGCACCATGTGTCATCATCCACCAGACTCTCCAAAGATGAACGAAAGCCACCACCTATTCATTTATAACTCTATAGAGAGTGACATGTGTCTGCATCCATGTTTCGAACAAGTTTCTAAGCTCATCCTAAGCATTTTTTGAGCATAGCAGAGACTACCACATGTTATCATCTGCGTGAATCTAAAATAAGTGTTGAGTTTTTTCAAAGGCTGCCAAAGCGCAGCGGAGACTGCCATGTGTCATCTTCTGCAGGGCTATCAAAGGATATGTCATCTTCTGAGTCTCATTTCACTTTGCTTCTAAGAGCCACAAAAGCCACCACGTGTCCTTTGTAAGTTAAGTGTAACATGCCAAGTGGCATCATCTGCATGAATCCAAATGAGTTATGCATAGTTCTATAGTGTTTCTAAAATGCAATGGAAGCTGACATGTGTCATCCTCTATAGGATTCTCAAGAGGCAAGCAGAAGCTGCCACCTTTTTTGTTGTAAATCTATGGAGAGCGACAAGTGTCTGCACCCATGATTCTAATTTTCTAATAAGTTTTAAGGCCTCTATCAATAAATGTTTCTCAGAGTTCTGCAGAAATTGCCACATGTCTTCACCTATTTGGCAGCAGAATCTGCCACACAGCAATTGCTAAAGACCAGTAGAAAATGACTAAGGAACAGAGCATCAAATTGAATCTAGGACCCAATTCAAATAACCAGAAAAGGAGGAATGATGAAGAAGGATCAGATCGCTAGGTGGACATTGAAAGATGTAAACTTTCAATAGCATGACTTGTTTCTTTTCATTGAGAAAATCAAATGGGTAGATGCCCCTAAGTTCCAGCCTGCCTTCTTAATAGATTTCAATGCAACATGATGTGTTACTGTTCCTGAGTCCTTGAAGAGGCTATATAAGGCACTCTCTTATATTGTAAATGTATCTCTTTTTTGACAATCAGAACGAAACTCTGCCCAAATTGAAAGACACTTCTGAGACTTTTAGCTTAGGTTTTTTATCATATTTTATTATTGGAATAAGAAAGCAAGTGGTTTTTTAGACTTTGTGCTGTAATATCTTTGTTGTTGAGGAAACTGTTCTTATGTCTTTTTCATTAATATATCTTTTGTTTCTTTAATTCAACAAGAAGAATTAGTGACAATAGTCAAGAAGGTGTCCTAAAGAGTCAACTGTGGAGAGACTTTGTGCCCCCATAATTGCCTTTAGTGTGTTTTCTTTTCATTTCTGTGTAAAGGACCTTAGGGTGACTTTTTGCCCTCATTGTCCTTCATATCTTACTCTTGAGCAATTTAGGCATAGACTTTGTGCTACATCTCAATTTGCTGGGTATTACATCCTTTGTTACATTTTGTTGTTACTACCTGGAGTATTCTTGCGGCTTGCTGAATAGTACTTCTTACAGAAGAGGATTGTTTTCTGTCATTTTCCTTGAATTTCTCCTTCGATCTGCACACATCATCTTTGAAGAAAGAGAGATGGATGGTTTGTCCTACCCTTGAGTATTATTTTCTATTTATATATATAAATAGTACTTATGAAAGAAGAGGAGTGCTTTCTATCATTTTCCTTGAATTTCTCCTTTGATCTGCACACATCATCTCTGAAGAAAGAGAGATGGATGGTTTGTCCTACCCTTGAGTATTATTATTATATATATAGCCTATCGATGGGGAACCTCCCCTTGATGAGAGGAGAGATCAGTCCCCTTCTAATGTGGTAAACCTACACATTTGGATGACTAATCTTCCTACTTTGGCTGATCAGACCTATTTTGTTTATCAATATGTTGATCGACAAAATATTCAACCAACAATTTTTGGTGACTCTGCTAGGGATCGAAAATCCATTATCCATTTATTATCTATCCATTCACCTCCACACTAACCAAGAAAGAATGCATAGTTTAAAGCCTCAAGATTTAACTAAAGCAAGGTCAATTCTTTCCCATTTTTGTTTCAAAATTTGGTAGATTGAAGGTATACACAAAGCTCATTGACCCTGTATTCAAGTACAAAGTAATTTTGATCTATTTCCTTCACCCTCTCATCTCCAATGAACCAAGAGCTTTCCTCCTACTAAAGTCAGATCTCCATTGCCAGATGAAGTATGTACTTCTTTTGTTGATAAAGCTTTGCCAATAGTTACCCCTCTGAGATTTGTTATCCCTCCTTTTCATAATCCTATAATGGCAGTTCAAGGCCCTTGGGGTAATGCTTTTGGTCCTCTCAATCTTACTCCACCTCTACATGAGTTTCCATGCAGTTCAAGGAAGAACTTTCCCAAGTTCTATGGTGATGAGAAAGTTCATCCTGATGAGCACATTGCAACTTTCAACATAGCTTCTGGAGTAATCAGAGTAGAATTTGAAGATGTAGCAGTCAGGCTTTTTGTAGAGACATTACAAGGTGCTACTGCAAATTGGTTTTGTCATCTAGAGGCTTAGTCTGATAGGACTGAAGTTCCCCAAAGCTCTGACACAACATGTCAGATTTAAGAGCACACATGATTACCAATGTATAAGCAACTTAAACATGTGTAAATAACCAGAAGAACAAATAACTATCAATGAGAAAACACATAGAATATGAGAGGCAACACACAATTGTATTCAACTCATTACAAAGGAAATTAAAATAAAGAGATCACACTCTTCTTCCACCTCTATGAGGCTTCCTCCTCAAGGGCTCCAAGTAATCTTCCCACCTGAGTAATCTTCTCTCATAGGTCACAACACACAGCTAACACAAGCTGTTGTTCACCTCATTGTACATTTGTACAATTGAGTACGAAGTAGTACTCCAAGTAGATCTCACCATGATCCTACTCCTGATGTATTACTGTCACCTTGGATTTGCTTCCCCACCGATCTCTATTTGACCCTCGCATACACACATCCCTATAGACCAACCTGATCTTACTTATTACATGTAAATCTCCTCCATGATCCTGCAACACCCTGCATATCAAACCTGATCTACATACATGGAGAATCCTACTTGATTCCACCATGGGAAGAACTCTCCAAGCTCTATATAGCTCTTCTACAAGTTCAACACTTAACAATACAGCCCATGAGTCTATTATATAGATCTCATGCATACAATGATTAGAATTGCGGCTCAAGACTCAAACTAGTCTTCATCATGCAAACAACGCATTCACTTAACTGACTATTTGTCAACAGTAGTTTTGACTACCATAGGTGACTGACATCGGTCCCTGCCTTCCTGGAGGTGACCGACGCTAGCCGATCTCTTGCCGATGTCAGTTGCTGTAAGCTAATCCTTGATCGACGTCAGTTGTGGCCTTTCGATGCCAGTGACTGCAAACTCAACATCCTCCTTCTGTTTGCAACAAGGTGAAGCTTTTAGCTCTACACCCTAACAATCTCCCACTTGGAGATAAACAACTGCACCTGTACTTAAACTAGTACTTTGTCTAATCTGCATCCTGGTTTGTATTCCTCTTTAAGCTCCCACTTGAAGACAACCCACCACACTCCTTGTGGTGTTACTCCTGTGCTTGAATTTCTTCATTCTCAGCTTACCTTCCTCTACCATTGCTATACTCCCACTCAAATAGCAACCCCTATGAGTAACCTGTAATCAACAACACTTAACAGATCTGAGCCATCTGTTAGTCAAACTCACTCTGAGAACGTCCAACCTCACTCTGATACCATTTGATAGTATCAGACTCTTGAACCTACAACTTGGCTCTGATACCATTTGATAGGACCAAAGTTCCCCAAAGCTCTAACACAACTTGTCAGATTTAAGAGCACACATGATTACCAATGTATAAGCAACTTAAACATGCAGAAATAACCAGAAGAATAAATAACTATCAATGAGAAAACACAGAATATGAGAGGCAACACACAATTGTATTCAACTCATTACAAAGGAAATTAAAATAAAGAGATCACACTCTTCTTCCACCTCTATGAGGCTTCCTCCTCAAGGGCTCCAAGTAATCTTCCCACCTGAGTAATCTTCTCTCATAGGTCACAACACACAGCTAACACAAGTTGTTCACCTCATTGTACATCTGTACAATTGAGTATGAACCGATACTCCAAGTAGATCTCACCATGATCCTGCTCCTAATGTATTACTGTCACCTTGGATCTACTTTCCCACTGATCTCTGTTTCACCCTCGCATACACACATCCCTGTAGACCAACCTGATCTTACTTATCACATGTAGATCTCCTCCATGATCCTGCAACACCCTGCATATCAAACCTTATCTACATACATGGGGAATCCTACTTGATTCCACCATAGGAAGAACTCTCCAAGCTCTACATAGCTCTTCTACAAGTTCAACACTTAAAAATACAGCCCATGAGTCTATTATATAGATTTCATGCATACAATGATTAGACTTGCAGCTCAAGACTCAAATTGGTCTTCATCATGCAAACAATGCGTTCACTTAACTGACTATTCGTCAACAGCAGTTCTGACCACCACAGGTGACCGACGTCAGTCCCTACCTTCCTAGAGATGACCGACGCTGGCTGATCTCCTACCGATGCCAGTTGCTGTAAGCTGATCCTTGATCGACGTCAGTTGTGGCCTGTCGACTCTAGTGACTGCATACTGAGCACCCTCCTTCTATTTGTGACAAGGTGAAGCTTTCAGCTCCACACCCTAACACAGTCAGTGACTGATTGGAATACCCTCAAAGCTAAGTTTTAAGCCAAATTCAAACCTATGAAAGATGCACATACACTTCTGGCTCAACTTACAGAGATGAAGAAAGAGCCTCATGAGCCTATGAGAGACTTCATAGCCAAATTTGAAAAATTGAGAAATAGAATCCCTGTAATTGCTAGACCTATAACTAAGAATCTCAAATGCTTTTTAATTAATTCTCAGCTATCTGAAGTAAGTTTTCTCTTGAGACATGCTAGTCAAATAGATCTTGCTGCAACTCAACTTTTGGCCACTGAGATAGAAGATGATCTCATCTTAGCAGGGAAGATAAGAAGAGATCCAAATAGAAATAGAGCTTCATCATCTTCTGAATATGCATTTATATGCACCACAGATCCAATGGTGTAAAAATTAGCAAATGAGTTGCATGCTCTCAAAAAGCAAATGGCTCAAAGAATGTCTTCTGCTCCTTCATACAAAAGGACATTCCCAAATTAGTCATATCAGGGCCATGCTGCCAAGAATCAAGGGCAACATAATCACCTTCCTTCCCCACAATGAAAATTTTCCCTGGAAGCTCCTCTAACCAATTCAGTAATGGGATATCTTGAAGTAGAATCAGAATTCTCTTTCTAACCTGAATTGAATCAAGAAAATGACGTTGATCTCCTTGAAGACAATTAAGAGGAATCAGGTGGCAACTCCCATATTGGTTTCCTAAACTATTAAGATGAACCCGAAAGAAAATGAGAAGCTTTTGATGGATCATATGCAGTGTTTTCCAGGTCCAAAAACCAATCAATCTAGCAAGCTGATAAAGAGAAGATAGAAGAGTAACCACAACCAGCAGTCACGATTGCTAAGCATGGAACCACTCTGCCTTTTCAGTCAAAAGATCTGGTAATCCCTTGAAAAGCAAATACATCAATCTTGCCTTCCCCTCTTGATTCAAATTTGCAAACCAGCCCACCTCTCATCCCTCCTAAAACTCAAAAAGTTGAAGTACCTTTCTCTATACCTAGTTCAATTTAGCCATATGACATAATCGATCATGTCAAAAAGACAAATATACAAATGTCTAAGTTTGAATATTTGCAGTCCAATCCTGATCAATTGAATACGCTGGTCCAATATGTCAAAAACCAAATCATTCTTGCAAAACAAAAGGCTAAAAAGGTAACTCCTGATTCTCCAATGAACACACCTATTCCAAATAATTTGGTCATTACTCCCAAAGCTGCTCCTGGAAAAATATAACCTTTTTATGTTTCCCTGTTAGTTAATGGCCACAAGCTGAGTAACTGTATTATAGACTTAGGTACATTTGATAATGTTATGCCAACTAAAGTAGCTGAGTCTCTTGGTCTCACACTTACCAAGACATTTGGGAGATGTTTCTCCATGGAAAACAAGCAAGTACCATTGCTAGGAAAAATCAAAAATACCCAATTTGCATTTGCAACCTTTCCAGACAAGAGAATCAAGATGGCTATCTTGGTGGCTGACGTCCCAGCATCTTATGGCATTTTGCTTGGATAAAAATTTTGTAAATACGTGGGAGGAGAAATAAGCATGGATCTATCTGAGGCAAGGATCCCTGTCCAAGGCATAATGAAGAGGATGCTCCTTGAAAAAGAAGCAAAATATGTGGTCACCCAGACATTAGCCCTTAAAGCTCAAATCTTTTTTGAATCCACGGGTATGGGTAACTATTTTCTATCTATAGATGAATTACATGAAACACCTAATATAATTCTTGAAAGGGTCAACTCAGAAATAAGTTCAACAAGAACAATAGAAAAACTAGTAGACTGCAGTATAGACCAAGAAAGATCCTCCATCTCTGATGAAAGAAAATCTAAATAAAAATTAGTATCAGATGAGATATGGACTTTGGAATTTGATGATAGTTGTTCCTTTACTAGTTTAGGAGCTAGGATTGTTTTGATATCTCCTCAAGGAGATATTTTCCCTTCATCTTACAAATTATAGTTTAGCAACACTAACAATACAGCTAAATACGAATCTTTGTTGCTTGGCATGAAGGCTGATCAAGAAAAATGCATCAAGTTTCTTCATGCCAAAAGAGATGCTAAATTAGTGGTTTGTCAAGTGAGAAACTTATACCAAACTAAGAATGAAAGATTATGCCACTACCATAACTTGGTTTGGGACCAAATTGAAAGCTTTGATGCTTTCAACATTTCTGCCATACCCAGAGAGTCTAATGATAGAGCTGATGCACTTGCTATTTCAGGAGCTCTCTTAGTTCCTCATTCAAATTTCAAAGAATACAGGTATATCATTGAGTTGGTCTATAGACCAAGCATTCCTGACAATGCTCACCATTAGCAAGTATACAATGATGATCATCAAATCATTGCCTTCCTGGAACAAAAAGATAATTTTTAACAACTATGTTTTGAAGGCAGTGAATCTCAGAAGAATAAATCTGTGTCTGAATCGAGTTTAGATATAAATAAAGAATTATTACAGCTGAAATGAAACAAAATTCTTAAAGGCTTAGTTTCTCTTGAGAAGCTATTTGACAAGCATAATAGATTCATCAAACAACATCAAATAGACTCGAGTTTCTCTCAGGGATTTGATCAAGTGAATCTGACTACTAAAGAAAATTCCAAGATGGTCAATATTGGCAAGTGCTACACCCCTGAAGAAAGATTCAAGTTCACCTCTTTACTCTGTCAATACATGGATGTCTTAGCATATTCTTATGAAGACTTGAAGTCTCTCAGACTAAATGAAATCTGCCATAACATTCCTCTCAAGGCCGACTCAATGCGCTACAAGCAAAAATCCAGATAGTATAATCCAAAAATATCAGGTACTATTCTGTCTGAGATACAAAAAATGTTAAATGCTAGGATCATCTTCTCAATCCATCATTCTACATGGATTGCAAACATAGTGCATGTAAAGAAGAAGAATGGCGAAATTCACATTTGTGTAGATTTTAGAAATCTAAATCAAGCATCTTTGAAGGATAATTATCCTTTACCCATTATGGATCAAGTGCTATAAATAGTGACAAGTGTAGAGATGTTATCAATGCTGGATGGCTTCTCAAGTTATAATCAAGTTGAAGTTGGTGAAGCAAACCAACACAAGACTGCATTCACCATGCCTTGGGGTACCTTTGCATATAGGATAATGCCTTTTGGCTTAATAAATGCTAGTGCTACCTTTTAGAGAGCAATGGATCTGGATTTCAAAAATGAGATTGGTAAATTCATAGTTGTATACCTTGATGACTTGACTATCATTTCAAAGCATCGATCTAACCATGTACGCTACCTACAATAAGTGCTGGAATGCTGCCGCCAGAATGGTATTTCCTTAAATCCTAAAAAGTTTATTTTTGGAGTAACAGAAGAAAAACTTCTTGAACACATTGTGTCTAAATAAGGCATAAAGATTGACTCAAACAGAGTCAAGTCTATTCAAGAACTTAATTTTCTTACAAGTAAGAATGTTGTTCATTCTTTCATTAGAAAGGTGAATTTCTTATGGATATTTATCCCTAAATTTGCTGAGAAAACTAGACACATTGTGAATATGATAAAAGGGAATACCATCTTTAGCTAGACTAAAGAAGGCAAGGCAACATTTCAAGATATCAAGACCGCCATTGCTCACACCCCTACATTGATTTGCCTAGATTACAACAAAGATTTTATCATATACAGCTATGCGTCTGAACACACTCTTTCAGCAATTCTTGTTCAACAAGACAAGGAAGGTATGGAATCTCCTATCTCTTTCATGAGTTGCCCTCTCAAAAGCCATGAGATTAAATATTCAAATATAGAGAAGCATGATTATGCCTTGGTGAAAGCAGTCAAACATTTTTTCTTCTATATTCTGAATTCACATACTACTGCCCTAGTGCCTGACACTACAGTAAAGTCTATATTAACTCAGTAGGAGTTTGGCATGAAAAGAGGTAATTGGATTGCAAAGATCCAAGAGTTTGATCTAGACATCAAGCTGATAAAGTTGGTCAGTGGTAAAGGCTTATGCCAATTAATTACTGACAATAAGCCAGAAGACACACAACATGAAGAAACTGAAGTGGAAGAGACACCAACAGTCCTTTTTATCTCCACTACCAATGAGTGGTTTTCAAGTATCGCTCATTTCCTTACTTATGGTGAATGTCCTGCTCATTTGTCTTACAAAGAAAGGAGGACTATCAAGTTGAAAGCTGCCAATTTTTTCCTTTGGGACAATAGCCTATACAAGAGAAGCATAGATGAAGTATTCCTTCACTATGTAGACAAAGAGCAACAAACCCAGATTTTGAAATCTTTTCACAATCTAGCTTGTGGAGGACATTTTTTTCTCTTATGACTGCTCACAAGATTCTGTGAGCCAGGTATTACTAGCCAATTCTTTTCCAAGATGCACATAAGTGGGTGATAAAATTTGAACTCTATCAACAATTTGTTGGAAGACCCAAGTTAGCTGCTATGCCTCTCAAGTCAGTAATCATAGAAGAACCTTTCAAGCAATGGGGATTTGATTTTATTGGGAATATAAACCCTTCTTCAAGTGTTGGACATGATTATGTCCTTACAACAACTGACTCTTTCACCAAGTGGGTAGAAGCAATCCCAACTAAGCATGCTACTTCAGAAGTCGTATGCAACATCCTCAAAGAGAATATCATTTCTAGGTTTGGAGTTCTAATCAAAATTGTTACTGATAATGCAGCTTGTTTCACCTCTCAAGAGATTACACAATGTTGTTTCCATTAAGGAATTACACTCTCTCACTCTTCTGATTATTTTCCACAAGGGAATGGACAAGCTAAATCCAATAATAATAATTTGGTAACTATTATCAAGAAGCTAGCAGATGACAATCAAAGAACATGGCATAAAGCATTGGTTGATGCTCTATGGGCAGATAGAGTCACAAAAAAGAGGGCAATTGGTATGTCACCTTTTCAATTTCTTTATGGTATCAATGCTAAGATACCAATCACCTTAGAATTGCCAGCCTTGAAATTAGCAAAGGGAATTGAAGATTAGGCATATAAAAGTTCTCTTGATAAAAGAATCATGTGCCTGACTAAACTGGAGGAATAGAGAACCATGGTGGTAGATAGAATTGTTGCTCATCAAAGTCTGGTAAAGAAACTCTTTGACCAGAAGGCCAGATTTCTCAATAAATTAGTGAAAATAGATTTTTGCCAAAATATCAAGATGGAACACTCTTTTCTCTGTCTCATAATGGGTAGCATCTAAAACAGTTCAACTCTTGAAGTATCAGATCATTGCATATGTATATATGTATATTTGTATAGTTTTTAATTTTTTTTGTTTTATTTGTTTCCATTTTTTATGCCTTTCATTTCTAGGTAGCATGACTCCATAACCCAATGTTACACATGAAGACACTGGAGATTCTGGATTCTAATCCTTTCAATACTTTTTGTAATTGATAGAAGTTCCCCAACTGGAGCCAGCTGTTGTCCCCCAAAAATATCACTCATTTTTGGGATAACATTTGAACTATTTTGGACCTACACGCCAAAATTGTCTCTTTCTTTTTTAAAATTTGTCCTAGGCATTCAAATTCTTAATTTTTCAAGCTTTTCAAAAATCTATGGACTCTATAGGCTTGAATCTACAGACTCAGCAGGAGGAGGAAATCTACGAACA
>JARHVA010005784.1:292500-412500 GCA_037957365.1 Torreya grandis
TGATGGTTGAAAGGATACTAAAAATGGACACACTTCATTATATATTCAAAGCTTGAAAATAATGGTAAATGGCCCTTTTATTTATAGGTTCTATAAATTGAGTATGGCCTTTAGATCAAGATCAAGATGAGTGGATACAATTACATTAAATTTTAGAGGCAAATGCATTTAATATTTTGAAAAGAGGTTACCTTAATGAGGAATGACTTGCCTTAATCTTGACATTTGTTTCCATTAATGACTCATTCTTTCCAACTTTCAAAATGATGTCATGATGATGTCATCATTCTTGATCTTTGTTGAACACTTGGATTTGCATAATTCTAATATTAGCTAATTCTATGGATTTTTCACTTAAGGAGAGATCATCTTTTTGATTTGATTTGATTAGCTAAGTAATCCTAATTAGCTTTTATGTTATCTTTAGAGTTCAATATTCATTCCAGTTAATTGCCCCAAAATATTGCCTACAAATTAGTTATTTGACTCGCATTGATTTAAAAGAAGCTAGCAGTTGGCTATGGTGCATGGCCCCAATCAAGGATGCACCAATATGTTTTATAAATTGTATGTGATATGTGCGGATGAATTAGAGTGTTCTAGTAGTTTTTGATCTAATTTGTGTATTATTACAAGAAGCCACTATGATTTATAATTTTGACATGGATGTGGTAAAAAATAGATGTCTACAGTGGCTATGTAGGCAACATCCATTGACAGAGGAGTCCTTAGAGTAGCTTGACACTATGTGCTAACCCATTTTTTTACATAATCACTTAAAAATGTGAGGAAGCTAAGGTTTTATCATTTCACAAAAAGGATAGTTTGTGCACAAGATCTTTACATAATAAAACAAAGACAACTAAAAATTTAGAAGATTCCAAGTCGTCACATCTACATCCAATCAATATTCCATACTCAACACTTGCATCTAACTTAGATAACAATATCGACACAACTATTTAGATCCAACACAATCATCCAAGATCACATAATACAAATTTATAGAATTTGGCAACTAAGTCAAATTCTAGATTTAATTTATTTTCATCTTATTTCATATAGATCTACATACACACAATAAATCAACAAAGTACTCTTCTTTTTTTTAATAATATCAATCAATTATTGTACTTTATATATATATATATATATATATATATATATATATATATATATATATATATATATATATATATGTATATATATGTATATATATATGTATATATATATGTATATATATATATATATATATATATATATATATATATATATATATATATATATATATATATATATATTTCCAAAGCGTACATATATTCAAAGTATTTTATCCTATATTTTCTCCTCGGGACGTGATTTTTATGAATGTTTAAAAATAATATAGAATTTGATTGACATATTTATTTCTATAAAATTTGTAATATTTTTATATTATTTTGTTTGATTTTAAATTGAAATGATTTAATAATAATATAAAGTTAAAGAATATAAAGATGAATAAATATAAAGGTGATAAATTAATCTATAACCAATCAATTAATTCTAAATTCATTTTATCAATCCCCGTTAACCAATGAAAAAGGAGGGAGTTGTTTTTTAGGAAGCCAATAAACAGTAACTGTGATGGCACAATGCATTCCGTGTGGTTTCTATGTATGCTCTATAAATACTTGCAGGAATTTCTTCCCATACTCAGCTAAATCTTATGGTTATTTGGCCCTCGCCATACTGTTAATACGTTGTTTCAATATGTTGGAACTTGCATACCATTAATGGTGTAATCTCGTTTTGGCTTTTCATGTTTTTAAGGCAAGATTTCCCCTTGGCTCCCTCGTTATATGTCCTAGCTAAGAAGGGATTCAACTATCTTTTGTCCAAACTACTCATCAATAGGCTTGTTGAAAGGCGTCTCTCTCCTTTGTTATGATCAATAGCTCATTAATGGGCATTTTTCAAATGATTCTTTTCTTACTTTTTTGGATGAAGAAGTTTTCATTAAGAATGCTATGGAGTATCTTGATATTTTTTTCTTGCATCATGTTTCTCTATACAATGGTGAAATACTCAATGTTACGAGTAATCCCTTTCCCTCAAAGCTTTTTGGTTGGAAGGATATCAATGGTAATACATTTTTTTAAGGGTTTAATTTATGATTTTGGGCATTCCCATTGTGTTAGGGCCTCCCCATCTGAACATTGGTCCTATATTCTTCAAAAGGGTTGAAAACAATTACCTATTGGATCACCAAACCTCTTTCTCTAGTAGGGAAGTTTCAAGTTTACTTCAAAATGCTCGTTATTATCCGCATTTAGTATTCTTATTATTGGGGTCCTAAATCTACCTATGCTAAGTTTGAGAAATTTTTGAGGGATTTCCTTTAGGATAATTAAGAAGGCTATAGGGGTTCCCACAAATTATCCTTAGAAATCTATTGCAGGCCTAAAGAAGTTGATGACCTTAGGTTCATTGATATCAGACTTCAAAGCTATGCTCTAAGTGTGAAATGGATAATCAAAAGCCTAAAATGGAATAAAGCTTGGAAGGTTCTTTTGCAACATTGCATTACCAAAGGAACCCCTCTTAGCTGAAAGGCATAGAAGGGTCTTGGTTTGCAAAATATTTTTCTTTATCATATGACAGTTTATATTGGTGGCATCTTTGTGATTAAAATCAAAAGGAAATCTTGGGAGCTTCTCACACCTAATTACATATAGGTGGAAGATGGGTTTAAGAAGGGTTTTTCTATTACTTTTCATTCGCTCCCATCCTTAATTTTTGTAATGTCCCATTAACTATGGTTCTCTGGATTAAGAGCCTAAAGCTCTTTAAAAAAGGAATTAATACCATCGGTGAATTTTTATTCAAAGCCTCTCAAAGGTGGCTTCCATGGGATGTGTTAAAAATTAAATACCAGCTTAACCTAAGGGTGCATAGTCAATTTAGGTAATTCAAAAATCCATACATGATGTTTGTCTCCATAAAATTGGAGTTTCATCAAGTTTCCCTTGGTGGAAGGATTGGGATTAGCCTATGACTATTCCTATTTGCCAATACAATGCATAGATTTGGTATCATCTTCTTTAACCCTAGCCTATACAGAGTGAAAACCTCAACCACTAATGAAAGTCAAGGTTTTTGGATATCATTTGGGCTATAAGGTTTGATAGTATTTTGAAAACTCACATAGAGCTTTAAAAAACTCAATTTATCTAGTGCATTCTTTACCAAGACCTTTTAGTTGGAGACCAATTCATGCATTTGGTGGTCTAAAATCATATGTGTTCTGCTTATCATCAACCTATGAATTCTAAAAATGTTTTATGGTTTTTCCTCATGCTCAATCAACCCATAAATGGATCCATACCCTTTTAAAACCCTTCCTTTAAAAAATTATTTACATGGAAAATGGTTGTTCTTGGAGACTTGACCATGTCACCTACAAGATATAATTCTTTTTGGTAAATCTTTTTTTCTGATGTATGTATGTATGTATGTATGTATGTATGTATGTATGTTACTATGTTACTTTTAATAATGAAGCTATGGAAAAAGATTTTAGGAGACTAATAAAGATATTTTCATCTCCAATGTTTTGATTCACATTCAAGTCAAGGTATAAAAATTTTGCTTGGAGGTGGTGCATCTCCAGACCTTCTTGGACCACTGGGGGACCACTATGTGTGCCATCAGTCATGTGTCTTTGGTTTATATATGACATCGGTCTTCCTATCACGGTTGGGGCTAAGGTTTTAGGCATCGTCGATCTATGAGTAGGCAGAGATCCTTTCTATGTACATGATAGTCTTCCTCCCTAATTAGGGTGGAATTTTTAAATAATGTTGGGGGCCTCCTCCCTAGAACAAGTTTTATGGCCCAAATCTTACCATTTCCCCCCTAAGGTGTTGAGGATTTTGAAGAGAAATATAAAAATAATGAGTGGAAACTGGTACCTGACATTGTAGATCCTTCGGTCACCAATCACTAGGGACCAACTGTGATAGTCTCCCTTGCTTGCATCTTTTGGACATCATATTTGTTCTTACTATAAAATAGCAATAGTCTTTGTGTTTTTTTATGTTCTAGTTTTTATCAATTTTTTTAAACTCTACTTATTACGCATTACAACAAGTTTTTTGATATTGTAATATAATTATTTTCCAAACTTTTTCTCTACTTTAATTTGATTTGTATTTTTAGATGTAACATTTTCCATCCATTTTTTAATGATCAACAATATATATTATTAATAAAAATTTCCTTTTTAATTTAAAAATATATGTTAAAATATTATAAAAATATTACAAGTTCTATCTTTGTTTTATGTACAAGCAAAAAGAAAACATGTTAATCAACTTTTATAAATAAAATCTACATCCTTTTATTTAAAAAGGAGAAAATACTCATTATATCTTTCAAAATTATTCTTTTCAGAACGCTGAAAGAAACAAATACGAGTCCATAAGACTTAATATGCCAATAACAATTTTAAATAACATAATTAATAAAGAACGTTTGATATATATATTAACTTTAAAAAATATATATATATGGTAATCAAATTTTATAAATAAAAGCTACATCTCTCTTTTTTTAAAAGAAGAGAAGATATTATATCTTTCAAAATTATTGTTTTCAAAAAGCTGGAAGTAATAAATGCGAGTCCATAAGATTTAATATGCCAATAACAATTTTATATGGCATAATTAATAGAGAACGTTTGATAGATATATATCGTGGGCAAAGCAGGCCTGAGATTTCAACTCTACTCAAACATGCCTATCAATTTTGTTTATGGGCATTTTTTTTGCCGTGTCAACTGCAATTTTTAATACATCTTTTACATTCAGAGTATTTTGCCTTCTCATAAATATAAATATTAACACTAATTATAGATTTATATACAAAGCAAGAGGTAATCGAAATATTATATGGTATGTTCATTCTAATCCCTGCAACCATTTACGGCCCGGTTGAATTTTTATCAAATACATACGGTCATTTTATCAATCCCGGATAAGCAATGAAAGGGAAGGAATTCTTTTTTGGGAAACGAGTAAACAGTAACTGAGATGGCAGAACGCGTTCCGTGTGGTTTGTATGCATGCTCTATAAATACTTGCAGGAGTTTCTTCCCATACTCAGCTATATCTTCTGGTTACTTGAATTCTACATCCATTGTAAACCCTTTCGTTGGAATTTTTTCTTAATTTTTGACCCACCATGAAGATCCCAACCTCTTTGAAAATCTCCACTTTCCCCTACCTTCCAATCTCAAGAGCCCATCCCTCCCATTTAACAACAGCCATCAACAATTCCAATTCACGCACGTCAATTTTGAATAAGCATGCCATTCCTACAACTTGCTCTCTTATAACCACTCCAACACTTGCTCAAGACTTAAGGAAGGGTTTTTATTATTTTTTAAGTTTAATAATCTCTATCATTGTTGTGTTCTATTTGATCATGAGTCTTGGTTCATTCAAAACACATTTATTATGTTCTTCCATTGGCCTAGATACTTTTTCATTGCCAAGCACGCTAAGCTCAAAATCACTATTTGGGTCAAATTCCCTAGCCTTCCATTACCCTTGTGCAATTTTTTGCATCAATTGATTATAACCTTAGGTAAATTCACAAGGTTTGAACTAAATACCTTTTCTGTGCAGGCACACTTCGAAGACATATTTGTTTTGCAATAGATCTTTCAAAATATCTTAATAAAATTATAAGCATTCATGTCAATGACAAAGGGATCACACAAGGTGTTTTTTAAATTAGTTTCTCCAACATTTTCTTCTTTTATCTAACCGCAAACCATAAAATCCATGAATGCTTGTTAATGGCCAATTCCAAGCCTTCCCCACCTCCCAAAACCTTTAATGATGAAAAAAAAAAGTGTTCAAGCATCTACAAACTGATAGAGTATGGTTTCTAATTATAAAATTAGCCAACAATCATGCTCAATGGGCGTGAACCTAACCAATGTGTACAAACCAACATATGATTCCTTAATATCTAACAAATAGCCAATGTCCACCACTCAAAAGGTAGTGTCGCCACTAATATACATAGTCCAAGATGAAACCATGTTTCGGATTCAAAACTCCAACTGATGGATTCTCATCTATCAAAGCCCAATTGGGAGGTAATTATTTCAGGTATGACCCATAACCTAGTGATGTTTTAGCACAAGGAAATATATATTTATGAGTGAAACCCTTTTCCACTACTAAAATATGGTGAATATGCTCAATAAAAAAATTTGGCATTTCAATTAAGCAATTTCATGAAGGGTGACCATTAATCCTACTAGATTAACAATTTTTTCATTTTAGCTGAGATTGTTGATGAATCCACCATTCAAACATAGGTTAAACAATAATGAGTGCTCTTGGAATGTACATGGTATCATTGACACAACTTTAAAGTATATTATGTGGGATACATGTCATTTTTTTTGTAAATATGAAAATTATGTGCCTCCAATATGTTATGTTCTTTGGTTTTTATCCCATTTTGTCATCAAGATGATATGGCTAGGTGTTTTCTACAATATGTCTAAGAATAATATGGGACATGGGGAAGTTGTCACCTTAATTTTCCCCTCTTTCATAGCATATATTTAGTTTTCATTTAGATCCCACTCATCAATTTGTATGGAACCTATTTGACATTAATGAGCATGCCTCAATATTGAAAACTTTTGTGTGTCTAATGACATAGTGTAAAGGGGTGCATTTTGGATATGCTTGGCTGACTCTCTCCCTAATTGTAATAGATCCTATGTTGATATTTCAACATGGTTGAATCTCATGAAGATGTGAAAGGAATAACCTTCATGATTTTGTGCGATGGGGAAAGAGAGGTGTGGTTTCGCTCATGCAATAAACTCACACTCTTTGACCCCAAACACCATCATCTCCTCCCTGCCAACTCACCATGGTAAGTGTGGTCTAATATTTAGAAAGGTATTTATCATGTCAGAAAGAGGCTTGGTAGGTCCATGTTGACTGATTAAAACATCTTCTCTTTCTCTGTTATTTTTGACTACCCTATAGCCATCATCCTAAATGCTTTTCTATTAGATCATCTTCCTATCATGTTTGAAATTGAATAGCCCTTCCACCCTCAACGGGATTATAGGACTCAATTTCATCTTAACACTTCTCATCTTTGTCACTTCTTAACTAGTAAGCACAATGTAAGAATATATAAAATTCTACATTTCTGTAAGATAATGATTGGATGGAATAAATGGTGGGAAAAAATTTTAGTAGGATAATTTGTCTTTTTGTTTATATGAGAGATAATAAATTATTTTCTATTCCAATCCCCATGAGTATTCACACTATGAATTCATCTAAATTTCATAAAACTTGGATCTCCCACCTTTTTAATGAGTATTTTCAAATGCAAGCTACTATGTGAGAACAAAAACTCAAATTTTCAAAGCATTGTCAAGCTAGGGAGCAAAAATTCATGTACAGCTGCACCGACTAAAGATTGGAGATAAAAATTCTAAATATTTATTCATTCTCCTCTATTCGAAGAAAGAAATTTAGTGCATAAAATTTATCTTGGAATTTGGTTCCTACTTCATGCACCTTCTTGATATATTGAAAACCTTTTTCTCTCACTATCACAAGGGTTTCACTACTCAACCTTAATTACTAAAAAGAAAGAAAGCTTTCTTCCAATACCTTAAAATTGAGTCTAAAAAATAACTAAAGCTCAAAGAGTAGCATATGATAGACTTTTATTCATTAATGAGCTCCAAGAGGCCACTATGAAAATGACCACTGACAAGGCTCTTGACATTTATGGAATTAACCATGAATTCCATCATGAATTATGGTATATCATGCATCTAGGACTTCATGAAGTCTAATTGTATGCTATCCAAATTAATTCCCTTGGAAAATAAAAATTAACCAAGGAGATATCAAGTTTATTACCAAAGCTATGGATTCCAAGCTCATTAAAATTTGGCATCTTGGTACTCTTCTCAATGTATCCTATCAGATAATTTCCATGTCCCTTGATTTGTAGGTCAAGTATCTTCTACTCTTCATAATTCATCTATAACAAACTAGTTTTATTATATATATATATATATATATATATATATATATATATATATATATATATATATATATATATATATATATATATATATATATATATATATCCTTTGGTTATTCCCACCAATGGAAAAAGACTCCATGTTTTAGAAAATCTATTTGCCCAATACCTAATTTTATTCTACAATATAGGTGGTAATGGATTGAGATATGTGATAAATTTAAATATATAGTCATCCCCTTTTATTTTCAATCCACTCCCTCATATCTCTAGGGTTACATGGTTCAATGTTTTGAGAAAAAATTTGGCTTCTCAATTTATAAACCCCTCTCTTTGGTGAGAAAGTTTTTTTTTTTTTTTTTTAAAATGTCTTAGTTACTAATCATGTCTATTATTTTTATTATTGGGCACTCAATAGAGCTGCACATTAAAACTTGAAATAATTTTAAAGAATTTTCTATGTAACAATTCTAAAGGCACCAAATAATTGCACTAGGTTTCTTAAAATATATGTTTCCAAAAATAATATTTCAATGGTCTTGGTCTTCTCAACATAAAAATACAAGGCCATGTCTTGTGTCCTAAATTGATCATTTGAGCACTAGAAAGGGATGAAGCATGGAAAATTATTCTTAAAAACTACATCATTCAAGATAAGCCTCATGGAAAGGGAGCATTAATAGTTTTAAATATTGAAAATATTTTAATCACTCAAGTCCATGCTACTTTTATTAGCATGTTTGTTGATAATCATATGTGAAATGCTTTGGAAAATGTCAAAAGATGTTTAAGATGGGATGGATATGGTTTAAGGTATAGACTCTATCACAAATCCCACTTCTTGTTGTGGTCTCATGTATTAACCTTTTTTGAAGTGCCGTTATCTTTTGTGTTCATTGTTAACCACCTCTAATTTTTCATTAAATGCATCAAGGTCAATTCTAATCTTTTTTACAAGTAAATGAGTGATTGGATTCCTTAACAAACTCTCAGAGTTTAGTTTAATCTATAGGCTATGACCAAGAGTCCAATTTAGAAATCCATATCTTTATCCCTAATGTGAATCCTCAAAAACTTGGAATTTAATTTCCTTTTCATTTATTCACTACAAACCCTAGTTAGGTTATCAAATTTTTTCAGCTTAACACCTTAAAGCTCATGCTCTCAATGCTAAGTGGAGATTCAATTATATTGAGCAAATTTGAAAAAGAATATTTGAATGTGTGTGTCTTTCTATCATTAAGCCCAAAAAATCACATATCCCATAGTGTATTTTTCACCATGGAATTTCAATCTACAGTTGACTAATTCACATGAGATTGGCTCATCCTTTCTACTCAAATTTGAACCACCATATAAACTTCAACATGTGTCTTGCTTTTATAGACATGCCTAGTTGGATTGGCTTTAGATTCACACCCTTTTCAATCCATTCCATCCATAGTAAATGTATCTATAAATCATATAATATAATATAAAATTTAGTTTTAAGACCAAGTAGCCTCAAGTGTTTATAATGACAATAAAACTGTAATTCAGACAAAATCAAGTAAATGATCGGTTGTGTAACTTCATTTTTAAATCAAATTAACAATGGTTTCAATAGAACAATATTGTAAATAGTTCACATTACATGGACTATGTGGCTTTGTGAAGCCACTCGACGGGAAGAGGACATAAGTAACCATCATAAAAGTCTCAATTACCTCCTAGAGGTAAGATCAATATAACAGAAGTATCATCAAACCCACATGCCTAAACATAGAATAGTACTTATGAAGGTTATCTTTTGATAACCATTAAGGGTGAGTGGAGGGACACTATGTTTATAAAGTGCCTAATATGCATGAAACATACAGGGCTTGCCCAAAATAATAAGGGACCACTTCATACAAAATAGGAAAAGTGGGTTTTCAAAACACAATAAGATCCACTTCCAATCCTATAACTCAATCAGACTAGCATAAATAGGGCTCTACAGAAGAAAATGTATAAAATAATCATCCTTAGATCTCCTAGTGTGCAAACCATGCTCTAATACCAAAATGTCATGGCTATAAACTGACACAATGAAAACACACACAAAAATAGGCCAATTTTTTTAAATAATGTATAATGCATATCCTACAAAGTTGAATTACCCATTGGTTAACCATTCTCTAATACTAAAATGTGCACTAGTATTGTGCATAGAAAATGTCTCAAGGGGAATCTGAGTAATTACAAGGCTAGGTTCACACTTAATTCATAAAGCAAACTCAATTTCTGACCTATGTCAAAGTCAAGGAAAGAACTCAACGAAGAATTGTATATTCCCCATATGACCTTAAAAGAGATCTAAAATATCGAAAATAAGCCCATTGAGAATGGAGCACTCCATCTCAATCGCCGGATTGATTTAACTTTGATTATCATATCTAATCAAAAGTGAGGAAGCCATAGAAATGTTTGTTGAATTTAATAAATGCTTTCAATCAGATGTTAAGTAACAAATTCATATTTTGGAAGGGGTGGAGGAGGTGTTGAAGGATGACTTTTCTATAATCATCTCTCCTCTCCTTTCTCAACCTTGGACAACTACGATTAAAAGAGAATCCACACTTTTGACCTATTTTAAAATTATCTAATTTTCAAATATGTTTCAATACATGTATACATGATTCGGTTTTATAGGTACCTATCTTTCAGTGATAGTTCTAGGATATCTTAATCTCTTATGGTTTCCAAATAAGTCTTCGGAGATACAAGCTCCTTCACAACCATTAATGGCTACTAGTAAATTTAAAGGTAAAATTTCAAAAAATAAAATAAATTCACATTCTCAAATTAGTTTTAAATGGTGCAAAGCACAAAATTATCGGAGTTCCCTTTTGGGCCAATCTATTTCAGAACTTCTAGGAGCTTGTGACGGCTAAAATAGGCCTCCATAGGACAAAACAAGCATAAGTTGAAAACCATGAGGTTCCAAGTTTTGAAACCATTTCCATGTGGAAGGGGACTGAAAGTTGGAAGGAGGGGAGCTGGGCAGGGATGACAGGGTTTCTTTTGGGTTCCCTTGCCTCCGGGCCATTGGATCTACATAATCGTACTTACAAAACAGGACTACGACATTGCAAAGGAGGTCTAAAGCATACCTGAGTCAAAAAAATCATAGATGAAAAAATAAAACTTTTCAGAACTTTAAACGTATTCCGTACAAAAGAGCACGAAAAATTGAAGGGTCTCTTTTGGGATCACCCGAACTTTAGATCTCTGATTTTCCACAATCATCTAAACAAAAAAATAGATCTAGAAATTAATATTAATGAACGACTGTAAATTTCTGGATGGAAATGTGTGTTGTTTTTCTCATCCGATGTATTTCGAAAAATGATTAAACACTAACTGTGAGCGGATCTGGAACAATTTGATTTTTTTAACTTTGGATGGTATTCTATTCTACTGACTTTTACATACGGCCAGCGTTAACTTTAAAAGATTATTAATATAGAACGTTTATATATATAACCAAGTTAATTTAAAATCTGTTTACTCCTGTCCAAAAAAAGGTAATTTTTTCATTAGAAATTTTTATATTACAAGTATTTGTCTTTCATCAATATTGAACTTAATCATATTTTTATATACTGAAAACAAACATGTACACTTGAAAAAATATACGGTTTGTTAATTTTAAGACCTGTAACGATTTACGGCCTGGTTGATTTTATATCAAAAGAACAAAAATAATAAAAGGCTACACGATAACTGTAATGGCACAACGCGTTCCGTGTGGTTTCTATCACTATGTATACTCTGTAAATACTTTCAGGATTTTCTTCCCATACTCAGCTATATCTTCTGCTTATTTGAATGCTACATCTATTGTAGACCCTTTCGTTGATTTTTTATTTTTTTTGACCTTACGCACCATGAAGCTCCCAACCTCTTTAAAAATCTCCACTCTTCCCTACCTGCCAATCTCAAAAATCCACCGCTCCCAATTAACAACAGCAATCAACAATTCCAACTCACCCACATCAATTTTGAATAAGAATGCCATTCCTGCAACTTGCTCTCTTATAACAACTGCATCACTTGTGAAAAGTCCATTACACGAGCATCCAAAAAGTTCAAACAGCCTTTCAGAAGGGCTTACTTACAGCCTTTACTGATAGTCAGTGGGATTATAATTCAAGTAACTATGATCATGATTGGATGAGGAAACTGTGCAGAGAACCCTCTCCGAAGCAGAGTCTGGTAGGCAAATGGACGGAATACCATGGTGCTAACAACTGGGAAGGCCTGCTGGACTCTCTTCGTGAAAACTTAAGAAATGAGATTGTTGTCAGAATCCAAGAGAGCATGCGAAAACAAGAACTCAAATAAATAAATAAGAACTGAACAATTGCTATAGCAATTTCTTGAAAGAAAGAGAATTTATTGATCTTCAATTTTCCTTGCTTACAATGTGCGCCCAAGGCGTCTTTAAATAGATTTGAATCCAAAAATAAACTAATTGATTAACTAATCATCTAACTACTTAACTAACTGATTGTAAACTAACTCATTGCTCAACTGACAGTTTACTAACTGATTTTTCCACTATCAGTTTACTAATTGATTGTTCAACTGAATGTTTAATTGCTTGCATGACAAAAGGAGGGAGGTGGGAGAAATTATCTCCAATTAAACTTGACTTTCTAAAACTCCCCCTTAATTTCTACCACTTACAATTTTAGCATTTACAATGCCTAAATTTTGTCTCAAATAATCAAAGGTCTCTTTTGGTAATGCCTTTGTAAATATGTCTGCTAATTGATCTTCAGATCTGCAAAAGTCCAGATGCATTTCTCCATTGTTCACTAACTCTCTGATAAAGTGAAATCTTGTATCAATGTGCTTGCTCCTCTTGTGAAACACATGATTTTTTTAATAAAGCGATTGCTGATTTGTTATCACAGAAGATTGGTGTTGACTCCTTCTATGCTTGTAATAAATCTTTCAATATTCTTCTCATCCAAGTTGCTTGACATGCTGTTGATGTGGCTGCAACATACTCTACTTCAGCTGATGAAAGTGTCACTATAGGTTGTTTTTTGGATGCCCATGTGACCACACCTGTGCCTAAAAGAAAGGCATATCCATAAATACTCTTCCTATCATCAACGCTACCTACAAAATCACTGTTAGTAAAACCGATCAAATTGAAATCATTAGTTGTGGAATATAAAATTTCATATTCAGTAGTTCCTGCCACATATCTCAATATCATTTTTCCAACTTGCCAATGTGAGTCTTTTGGTGACTCCATAAATCTTGAGATAAAATTAACCCTATAACTGATATCTAGTCTAGTAGCTATAAGATACATCAAACTACCAACTAGCCTTTTGAATATTGTAGAATCAACATTAGACCCTTGGTCTTCCTTGCTAAGTTTAGTCCCTGTAGCAACTGGCGTAGGTGCTGGTTTACAATTCAGCATCTTAAATCTCCTTAACACATCCTTTGCATATTTAGCTTTACAAATAAAATTTCCTTTCTCTGATTGTACAACTTCTATTCCCAAAAAATACTTCATTAATCCCAAATCTATCATTTCAAATTCTTTCTTCATTGCTGATTTAAAAGTGTCTACAGACAAATTTCCTGTAAAAATCAAATCATCAACATATAAACATACAATCAAAATTTGACCTTCTTTGTTGATTTTTGTGTACAAAGTAGGCTCACTAGTGCTTCTGCTAAATCCATTGTTTAACATATAAGAATCAATCCTAATATACCATGCTATTGGTGCTTGCTTGAGACCATAAAGAGCCTTCTTCAATCTG
The DNA here is from genome assembly GCA_037957365.1 of Torreya grandis. NCBI lineage: Eukaryota > Viridiplantae > Streptophyta > Pinopsida > Cupressales > Taxaceae > Torreya > Torreya grandis. The sequence continues at coordinate 306,402 of JARHVA010005784.1, forward strand.
TAAACTTTTTCTTCATGTCCTTGTACTTCATAACATGTGCTCTGTTTCATATATACTTCTTCATCAAGAAAACCATTCAAGAAAGCTGATTTTACATCCATTTGATATACATACCAATTATTTTGAGTAGCAATTGATAAAACCATTCTTACAGTATCTGGCAACTGGTGTAAATATTTCATTATAGTCAACTCGATGTTCTTGTGCAAAACCTTTTGCTACTAACCTTGCCTTGTGCTTTTCAACATTTCCATCTGCATCAAATTTAGTCTTATAAACCCATTTGACTCCAATACAATCTTTACCTTCAGGTAGAGTACTTAGATCCCATGTCTGATTCCTTTCAATAGCATTCATCTCTTCATCCATTGCTTTTAGCCAATGTTCCTCATTAACTGCTTCTTCATAATACATAGGATCATGAGTGAAAAGAGAAAAATTTGAAACCAAATCTAATTTCTCGTCTTCTTGATTATAAATCTCACTCAAACTTCTCATTTTCTTACCTTTAATTCTTGATCTCAAAGTAATTAGAGTTGGATCTGATTCATCACTTACTTGTGAATTTGGAGTAGGGTGACCTGCATGACTAGATGATTCACCTTGTTCAAACCTCCTAGGTATTCTTATTGGAGTGTTTGTGCCTGCTTGTGGAGAGGATTGTCCAACTTAAAAATTTTGTTCTTCAGACACTTCTTCATCCTATGGAATTGGTGCTCCAATTGTGATGGTGCTACCATCCCATGCTTCTTCTTCCTTAAATTCAACGTCCCTGCTAATAATCACTTGCTTTGAAATAGGGTTATACAACTTATAATCTTTTGACTCTTCACTATAGCCAATAAAAATGCATTTCTCACCTCTATCATCAAGTTTCTTTCTCAATTTAGATGGTATAAGAGAATATACAACACATCCAAAAATTATGAAATGATTTACACTATATTTCTTACCACTCCATGCTTCTTGCAGAATTCGATCTCTGACACTCTTTGTTGGGCTTCTATTCAGAATATACACTACACATGTTACTGCTTCTACTCAATATTTATTTGATAAGTGTTTAGCTTTCAACATGCTTCTTGCCATTTGCATGATTGTTCTATTCTTTCTTTTTGCTACACCATTCTATTGTGGTGTGTACCTTGTAGTCAATTGCCTTTTGATTCCATGATACCTGCAAACATCTTGAAATTGATTAGACATATATTCACCTCCTCTATCTGATCTCAGTACCTTGATATAGTGGCCACTCTATTTTTCAACCGTTGCCTTGAATTCTTTAAACTTTCCAAAGGCTTCAGACTTATTTTTGAGGAAGTAATCCAAGTCTTTCTGCTAAAGTCATCAATGAAGGTTAGAAAATAAGTACTACCTCCAAATGATGTAGTTTGCATTGGTCCACATAAATCACTATGGACTAACTCCAATATTACCTTAGCTCTATATGAGCCTCCTACTGGAAAACTCTCTCTATGCTATTTTGCCAGAATACAACTGTCACATGAACTTTTTGGCTTTTCTATTGGTGGTAAAGCCTTCACCATATTTTTCTTTTGTAACAAATTTAAACCTCCAAAATGTAAATGTCCATACCTTAAGTGCCATAGCCATGATTGGTCTAGCTGCATGGATTTGTAGTGGGCTTCCTCTTTTCCTTGGATGCACTGAATATGAAGAGGGAACATCCGATTCTTGGTCATCTCCACTTTTCCTATCAACCTGTCACTTCGAAACTTATCCAATATTGTGCAAACATTATCCATAAATGATACTCTGTAACATTTTTGTACTAACTGTCCAATACTCAAAAGATTATGCTTTAGTTTAGGTACAAAATAAACATCAGGTATAAACCTTCTTTCACCATTCTTGGCCAAAACATTTATGTCACCTTTAACCATGACATCTACAGTGATATCATTTCCTAATTTCACTTCTAATCTTACAAAATCATGAAGACTAGCAAAAAAAATTATTTCCTGTCATATGATTACTACATCCACTATCTAAAAACCAAATATCTCTAGCTTTTTCTTGAGTAACATTACAAGTAAGAAACATGCTTCCAGGATTATAACTAGATTCACTTGGATTAGAGCTAGATTCACCTGTGTAATTATTATTCTGCTTGTACACATATCCTTGTTTACTTCTGCAGTCACTTGCATAATGACCATATTTCTTGTAGTAATAACATTGAACATTAGATTTATCAAACCTCTGTGAACCTTGCTGGAAGTGGTTGGTGCCACATCCTCTACTGCTGTAGTTTTGATTATTGTGTTCACCTTCATCTGAATTGTTCCTTCCATATTGGCCTCTGCCTCTTCCTCTAAAGCTAGACCTGGCTCTTCCTCTTCCTCTACCAAAAGTTACCTGTGACTTGAAGGCATTCTCAACATAAGTTTTATTCCTATTCATTCTGGATTCATGTGTTAGCAAAGAACCCATTAATTTATCTACAAATAATTGTTCCAAATTCTTGGTTTCCTCAATAGCTACAACTATAGCATAAATTTATTAGGTAAACATCTGAGTACTTTCTCTATGATCTTCTGATCCATGATAGTTTCTCCATTAGATCTAATTTGATTCACTATATTCAAAACTTGAACCATAAACTGATCTATAGATTGTGATTCATTCATTTGCAAATTTTCAAAAGTTCTTCTGAGGGATTGCAATTTAGCAATTTTTACCTTCGTATTACCTCTATAGGTAGTCTCTAGGACTTTCCATGCCTCTCTGGATCTTGTTGCTGCTGCTACTCTAGAAAAAATTGATTCATCCAATCTCTGTTGGATTATAAATAAAATTTTTGCATCTTTTTTCTTGTTCTCCTTAAGCTAGTCCTTTTGTGCTTAATTTAATTCCAGATGGGCTGCCTCGTCCTGTGGTTCTACAAAACCACTCTCTACCAAATCCCAGACTTCTTATGAGCAAAATAAAATTATCATCTTAATTGCCTAAAAATCATAATTTTTACCATTGAAAACGGGAATTTGAGGCTATGAAATACTGTTGTTCGCTACCATTTCTCACGCTAGAATGACTTTCTAGTTGTTGTTTTTGAAACACAGTCACCGACGACGGTTACACTACCGCGGTCAGTCGATAATAAACTGCCAATGTCGGTCACTAATACTACCAATGTCAGTTAATCTATCGATGTCGATAATACTGCGGATGCTGGTTAAACTGCCAATGTCGGTCACTAATAATGTTGACATCGGTTATACTGCCGATGTCAGTTTGGGAGTCAGCTGATGTCGGTACCTGCACTCCCTACTGGCTCTTCCTTCACTCTCTGACTGCGGCTACTGTGCACTTCTGCAATCTTTTCTTCTCCTTGTACTTCTACTACACAAATCCTTACCAGGATTTGATACCAATTTGTTAGAATTCAAGACAGCATGCAAAAACAAGAACTCAAATAAATAAATAAATAAGAACTGAACAATTGCTACAGCAATTTCTTGAAAGAAAGAGATTTTATTGATCTTCAATTTTCCTTGCTTATAATGTGTGCCCAAGGCATCTTTAAATAGATTTGAATCCAAAAATAAACTAATTGATTAACTAATCATCTAACTACTTAAGTAACTGATTGTTAAGTGCTTAAACTAACTAATTGTAAACTAACTCATTGCTCAACTGTCAGTTTACTAACTGATTGTTCCACTGTCAGTTTACTAACTGATTGTTCAACTGAATGTTTGACTGCTTGCATGACAAAAGGAGGGAGGTGGGAGAAATTATCTCCAATTAAACTTGACTTTTTAACAATTGTTAAATATGAAAAATATACTAAGGCAACCTATGATGCTTTTAACTCTGACTGAAATTCCACTTCCTATGCTAACTGCCTCTGCTATGATCTCAATTAATATTTTGACACTGGGGCTAAAAAAAGTGGCTACAAGGTCACCAAATATCTTTATGCCACCCCCACTGTAAATCCCTAGATGGCTTGAAACCCACCAAGCAATCATCTAACTGGATTGGATTCGCTGCTATACGTGATGACTTACAAGACATACAAAGATTGGGTTAAAGAGATATAGTTATTGTTGGTCAGTATGATTCTTCTTGTGCAGGTAATTGTGGCCTTCATCCCAAGGTTGAGAATGGGTTTCTATGTCTCTATACCAATTCTTCCAATGCTGACGATGAACATAATACAAATAACGGCAGTAAGAGCTTGTCTGTATAGGTTATCGAGGAGTTGCAAAGATTGGTTGAATTATACAAGGGAGAGGGATTGAGCATTAAAATTACAGGCCATAGGCTAGGCACGTCCACTGCATTAAAATTTATTAGCATCAAAAACTTTAGTTTTGAATTACAATATACCTGCAGGCTATGACACTATTTTCCTTTCGAGGCCCCAGAGTTGGAAACCTCGATTTTAAAGAAAGGATGGAGAAGATAGGTGTGAAAACAATAAGAATAGTGAATACCCATGATGTGATACCCAGATTTCTTGGTACATTTTTGAATGAATGGATACACAGAAAACTATTTGAGGGATTGAGAGCAAGTGGATTAATGGAGAAGATATACAGTCATCTGGGAAGCGAGTTGAGGATTAATTTTTGGCTTCTCCTTTGGCACCTTCCAGTGACATATGACATGTGAGGGTAGGGGAAAATAAAATAGACCTTAGATTCTCTCTTTTGAATTCTTCTCCATTTTTCTTGGTCTTAATACACATTCTCCCTATTTTTTATACTTTTTTAGATTTTTGGTTGGTCACAAAAAAGTAAAATTGATTTTCTTCCTTTCACAGCTCACCATTGGGTACTTCACATTCCTCCGTGACAAGTATGTCATATCTCACTCCATAGGCTCCCTCCTAAGCTTCCTACACCACAAACTCTGTGACCATATTAGATTTATAAAAATAGATGGAAAAATCAATTAATAAACATATTAAATAATACATGAGTATATTATTAAATAGGCACAAAATAACCACCTGAGAATATAAGAGGTGGATGAAACAAAAATCATCAAGTAGCATAGAATAGCTAAGTCTATCAAACCAACTAACATATATACTAAAGTGGTTAAAACCAATACAACCAAATGCATAGGTAATATACCCTAGTCATAAAACTATGGTATTTATAATACTATGCTAGAAATATAGGCAAGTATGATCAATCATAGCCATAAGATCAACATCAAAGATAACCTAAAGAGAAAAACCCATTATACCTGAAATAGAAAAAATATTTAATATCCACACTTAAATGGGTGGTTAAACCTAATAATGATTAAAATAAATAAATCACTGAGGAAACATGAGCTAAATTAAGTAACATACTCTAATAACATAATCTTCTTGCACTTGAAATATATTTTCACCCTTTTCTAACTATTTTTATTTCACCCAAGTTCAAATTTTATGATGGTAAAGGTGATCCTGAACAACATCTCTAATATTTATATGAAGCATGTCTTGATTATGCCTCCAATGATACACTTTTGATCGAATTATTTCCAAGGAGACTAAAAATACTATGTTTTACAATGATTATATGATTTACCACTCCAATCATTGAGAGCATTCATACCTCTAGCTAATTAGTTCCTAGCACATTTCTCTATCAACATCACTAAAAATATTATTTTGATCAAATTGCAAAGATCAAACAAAGAACAAATGAACCTATCAATGATATGTTTTGATATATAAAGCAATGTTGGAAAAAAATGAAAAATCTAGTGGTAGATAAAGAAATACAATACATCTTTAAGAAAAAATTTCTTGCTCCATTACATGAGTCCATATATTTTTTTTTAAGTTAAAATATTTTGATGACATATGCCATATTGTTCTAGATCATGAAATAAAATTTATTTCCTTGAAAAATATTAAGTATGTATCAAACACACCAACTACATCCAGTGTTAAGTTTCATATCAATCCAAACTAAAAGGTCAAACTTACAAAAAATAAAAAATAAACAACCATACAACTTAATGAAGTGTCATAGCTAATTGATTCATATCATCCAATGCACTTAAGTGACAATTTAAATGATTACCTAAGTATCTAGCTTTTTTACTTCAAAATCTTGTGGAGTGTCATATCATATTTCTTCCTCCCATATAGGTTGATATGAGTCAACCTCTAACCTAAGGATATAATGTTAATGCATATTTTGACTATCAGCAAGGCCTTGGGAATTCTGTGAACAAATTTTATAACTTAAAACATAAGATCCAACACCTCATTTATGACCAAAACATCACATTCAATGATTCTCCAAAATATTCAAGTCCATAACCTATTGATTAGTAGAGTAAACAAATATTTAACAATCCTTTGCAGGATCATTCTAATATATATCCAAAAGTCAAAATGACATACAATGCACATCCTCCTCCATCACATTATGGGCATCCATTAGATGGGATTATTGGAATTTATACATATACAATACCTCTTATGGTTCATATAACTTCTATTAAAATTGATGATAGTGGAATAATTGATAATGATTGTGACCTTCATTCATTATTTATTCGAGCTTATATTAATCATCACCCTATACATAGTGTTATAATAGTTGATTTTTCTAGTGATAATGTATGTATCATGAAAGTAATTAAACTTTTGGGATATATACATGATGATTTATACATTTGGACCTAAATATTCAAAAAAATTGATGGGACATCACAACATGTTATTGGTGAGATGGATTTAAATTTATAGGTTGGTCCAACACATGTGGTCACCACCCTTTTAGTTATACATTATACAAGAGTCTTTAATATGTTATATAGATGACCTTACATACATAAAATTCACATATTAGCTTCCATAGTGCATGCGTGTATTAAATATATTCATACTAATATGGTAGTCATAATTCCCAAAATTCCATATGAACATCCACATGAATAAAAGAATCTTATTTCAAGACAACTAATCATAAAGCCTATTAAGGTTAATCCTCCATGAAAGGGTAAGCAACTGGAAATCCCCTTTCCTATGTGGCCCATGTATGAGTTGACTTTGCACTAGAGAGACATAATATATTCCATGAAATATTCATCTATGCCTACACAACATACTTTATTACCTAGATAAATTAAACATGTTCTAATTACAAATACTCTAAATCAACTATATAACACTAAAATATGGGATCCATGAACCCATACTCTTTATATTATTTCTTCACAACCATAGAGTGATATTATACATGCACATTATACCATAAATTTTATAGATCTAGATATGACACTTATGCATACTCCTAGGTAGTACCACCAGTTTCATATACCATATTTTGAACTTAGATCTACCTATGAGAATCCCTTGGATGGGATCATAGTAAATCCTTTTCCTTTAAAATATTTAAAAAAATAAATTAAAAAACAAATATTCCCAAAATATAAAAGTTTATTCAAATAATTCCAAAAATACAAAAAAATTCAACATTTGCATGTTACATTATCTTTTTGGCATCAATGTTGTTTTATTTATGTTAGTAGATAACATATCATTCCTTTCCATATACACCTATGTTTCACACATATTTTAGTGCGATATTGGCATACTTAGGCACATGATCTATGCATTTACATGTTTTTGGCCTTTCCTCTACTCATGTCAAATGGTACATTAGGGGCATATTCTTTATTTCAACACAATTGAAATATATTACATATCCTTTATGATCATTTTTACATTATCATGTTTTAACATAAATACTAGCATTCACACATTTATATATCCATGCTCATATCTTTCTCAATTTACTTGATATGATATATTACATAATTTTTTTTATAACACATATATGCAGGGACTAGTATAATATGCTTATGTTGGTTTCTTATGATTTACCTATTCATATTGTCACTTCCTTGAGTGTTTTTCATTTCTTTCCATTGGCTTTCTTTTGAGACATTTGAATAAGTTCCTTACATGTTGGCCCATATTCCATTGTATCTTGTTTGGACACTTAAATACTTTATCCCTTTCAATTGTGTGACATTTGAGCATGCCCCTTGTATGATGTATGCTTAGACCATTCTTTTGAATTACATTGAGTGATCTTGTATGTGTGATTAATTATTTTCTTATCTTGTAACATTACTCTATAGACATTTCCATGATATATATCATGCATCTTAGGACTTGACATGATCACATATTGTGAGCTTAATTTATATATCTACTTCTACATGTTATCCATATAAGCTGCATGATTCATACATAGATTATATATCTACCTTATCTTTTTGAGGTAGGGTACCTACCCGATTCTATTTCTCAAACCTCAAATTATGGGGTTGAAGGGGTTGGGGAGAGAAATATAATTGGGGTAAAATCATGGAAGCATGACCTCCACATTTTTATATATTCCATAAAAAATTGGTACATGTCATAGAACATGACCTGCACACTTATATAGTATTCATAGTTCTTAGATTTTAGTGGGGCCATGTATATAAACATGACCTTAAAAATTATGCAATTACTCATTATCTCAAGACTTTAGTTGGGGCATGTAATAAAGAAATGATTGTATGAAAAGAGAAATGCAATTGATCTATAAATCAATTCTAGCTCAGAGAAGATAAATCCTACTTATAATTTTGGTTATTGATACATTATATATTCAAGGTCATGACCAAGATGGATCTGCTAGACCTATCCAAGGGATCTCTTACCATAGTAAAATCACTAGGATGGTTCCAAATCCTCTAGTCGAGCAAAAATATACAATAACCTTAGTTAGGTCTTATTTTTCCCTATTCACAAAGTAAATTATAAGTAAATCAAAATATAATATAGTGCTCACCAAAGCCTACAACATAAAATAAGGGTATTAAACATAAAAAATTAAACATGCATAATAGATATATACTCAATTCAATGCATATGAAATCCTAATGTATAAAAGAGAAGTACAAATGCTAATTCATCTACTCTTACAAAAGAGGAAAATTTTTAGGAATACTTACCTTTGAAGACAAGCCTATCGAGCCTCAATCTCTCCCTTGACCAAGGTGCTTAACAAGAGGTTATTATGGTATTTAAAGATGACAAGGATGAGATATCTCTAGGATACATAACCTATCTATGTATCCAAAAGACTTATCCATAAGAAAATATCCATATCTCAAAAGAAAGTATGAAACCCTAAAATATGATCCTCAAGTAAAATGGTTGATAAGAATATGACCTCTGTGTGTGTGTGTGTGTGTGTGTGTGTGTGTGTGTGTGTGTCTTCTTATTTTATTTATTTTTATAAATGATATAAATGGATGTGTATATATAGTTGAATCTAACCCTAAAACATTCTAAAATTTTAGTTGATAAGGTTGGGCCAATCCACTATATTTCATTATTGACAAAAACAAATTAGGTCTTTGTCTAGGTCAGCCATGGGCAGACCTAGACCCTAAATGAGTTTTGTCAATTAGAGTATATGGTTGATGGGGACAACATTATATTTTAAACTATTGGAAAGGGTTTTTAAGATAGGGAATGGATAATGTAGGTATAAAATGACTAGATGATGATGTAAAAGAGGAGTCAAAGTTTAGGGGAATGTTTTTTAAGATATGGCTATGTAGATAACAAGTGGTAGTAAAGGGGAAACAATCTTGGAAAACACCAATGTTTTTCCCACCCCTTTCTTAGTGCATCCCTTAAGGCATGCACTCAGAGAGATTGAGACTCAATGGTTTCTTATAAGAAATAAATCATCAATAATTGATAAATTTTTAAAATATTATGTGTATACATATTATCCACTCGAAGCTCATCATGTGTTGCTTAGGTGCAACACGGGATGGTGCTTTGGAAAAAGAACATAGCAACACATAATACTGAAGATGAATAAATTGTATTAAGGAGAAAATAAGATAAATGAAAGGACATAATCAAAAAATAAATACATTTACTTACCTAAGTGTTGTAGATAAAGGAGATGTAAGAAATGTGAAGGTGTTTAATGTAGGTAACATTAGGCGAACCTATAGAAATTAGTGAAAAGAGAAAAAAATTGAAATTTTTGGAATATATATATATATATATATATATATATAAGTAAGAGGTGAAAAGATTCTATATGATGTCAATAATTAGAAAAAATTTATGGTTCAAAAAAAGAGATAGTAGAAAAAAATATATGATCAAAATATAAAATTTGGAGGTAAATATTTGAAAGGTAAATAATTTGTAATAGTAAAAATAAATAGGGTGAAAAATAATTCATTTATTATTTTTACTATTCAAAATAGAGCTCTAAGAGACCTAGTGTGAGACCAAATAGAAATCATGGTGAGGAGATGATAGCTGAGATAAGGAGGATGCATAACATTTGCAATGAGTGTATCATAGGTAAACAATTGGAAATTTAAAATTTTTGAATATTTTTATTTGAAATTAAGATAAAAATACAAAATTGATGGGTAGGAAAAATATAGGCATTGCAATAAACCATAACAAATTTTTAGGTAAACTAGGGGTAGAATAGGGTACTAGGTAGGATGAAATTGGACCAAAAAATGCCTAAGGCATTTATGGTAAATGGTCCAAAAGGTCATCATTATGGAAAAATCAAGTTAAGCTAGTTGATTTAGTCTATAAGCAATGATGAAAATATAGGGCTAACTACGTAGTAGTGGGATGATTTAGTATTCCAATGGGTGGTTGACTGCATAATAGTATGTTGACTTAGTTGGTAGGGAGGATAAGGTTAATGACGTTGACTCAGTTTGTTGGATAGGGCCAATATAGTCTTAAAAATGAGGTTGGATGTGTATGATAGGGTTGATTTACTATGTTGAAGAAAGAAGATGGTTGATTTAGTATTGTAAATAAGATATAAGGCCAATATAGTATTAAATGGGTTAATTCTATAGGAAAATTAGGAGCATGAGAAAATAAATCAAACCATGTGGTTAAGTAGTTAATTTATAAATTTTTAAGAATGTATTTTAATCATTTATGACATGGTGATTTGATACATCATTTATTATTTGATATTTTATAGATATGCCATAGGTATTGGCACTTGATAGTGTTTTATGGCTCTTAGATCTATTAAATTGATTAATTAGTTTAGATAGAGTGTGACTAGTTACACTGGGATTTAGAAGCATCAGTGAGATGAGGCTGATCCCACTTAATGTTAATCTAATTATCATGTTCTTTAGAACATGGGAATGGTTGACAACACTTTTTAATGGGTGGTGGATGGGGATACCATTGAGGTGGGTATCATACTAGATAATGTCCATATGTTGTTAGGACTACTGATAGGAGGGACACCAATGATCACTATCACACCAAATGATCTAGAGGAGAAATGAGCACTAGCCTAGTGGGTGATGTGCTCAGATAGGATATACCATAGATAGAGGGTGAGTTTGTTTGATGTCTATTTTGTGAACTTTTTAGATATTTGTAAGGTTATGATATAACTTATGATAACATGAGTGTTGTGTCACAAGTTGGATTTAAAGGTACCACTATGTATGATAGCCTTGTGTCAATCCATATTAGATTATAGATCACTCTATGATTATGGGGATATCATCTAGGTCTAGCTAATGCATGATATTTATGGGATGTTATTTAGAGGTTAGAAGACCATGGGGATATGCTTGGATATATGAGAGGTTCCCCATGTATCAGCTAATTGGGATGCCCCATGTGGTTGATGATAGGTTAGCTTGGGTCATTAGATGGAGATAGGACCATGTATCTCAAGTTATGCCCCATGTACCAAAATTTTAGACTATCACATGAAGGGATGTTGTGTGGAAACCCTACACACATCACTATTAGATGGCCTAGTTGTTTAAACATTACTACAATTATAAATCACATGCCACTACACCTCATAGGTATAGTCATATTTGATGGCATGCTTACTAGGGTAGTTTAAACTCTCATACCTTGTAGCCATTATAGTAGTACTTGTTTATTGGGAACATCATGCTAGAGAGTAGAGGGGGAGAGGAGCAGGATTATCATTCAAGATACCTATGATCAGGCCATAATGTGTTAGACCATGGACTAGTCAAGAAAAAAAATAGGTAGTTGTAGGGCCAATAAGAAGGGATGATATGTATGTAGATGTGGGCCAAAAATAGGTAGCATAGTAGGTAAAACATCAAAATTAATAACATAAACCACCGTAGACACACTGAATATGGAGGCACCACTAGTGAGAGTAGGTGAAGGCAAGAGTTACAGCATAGGAGGACCTAGAATCCACTCTAGGATATAGCTGGTCCATAGAGTCACCTTTGAGGAGAGGATCACAATGTGCTCAAATGGATATTCCTATATTTTCACTAGTGTAGAGGTGACCTATAGAGGAGGTGGTTGACAAATGATCAGATGGAGAGACCATTTTTGATTGGGCAAGTAGATGGGGAGATGATGATTGGTGACACCATTACTGGTGAAAAATCTTGTAATTTTTATTTTAAGCTTTGATATAAGACACTAGTTCATTTGGATTATAGTAGATAGATAGATGGTTTTTATATATCTATGTGATATGATATCTATCTAGTTTGGGTTTTGCATATCTTGTGATGAGGGAGATCAAATGGGTATCTATAATTATGGATATACACCATGAAATTTTGGATAGGGTGTTGGATCCATATGACCCCACCATGATTAGTGATCCTTTGGTTCCATCTACCCCAGCTTAGGCAGGTTGGTTTAGATTAGTGGGAGAGACATCAAAATAGTTGTAGGAATGTAGAGATGGACTGAAACCACCAACAAGGGTGGGAAAGGGAGAGGCACGTGCCTGATAGGCCTTGGCTCAAGAGAGAGTGATTTGTATGTCTACCGCTATCCATCTTGAAATAGATGCTAATCTATAAGGATAAATAGTAGGTTTGAGATCCTACACTGTACAGTTATCACACACTATATAGAGGGGACATTCCCAATAATATTTGGGTAGCATGGCTAGGCCACATGATAGGAGCAATGGAGCCCAACCTTAGAGCTGGAGTTATTTTGTATTTTGAACATAAAACACATGGTGTGTGTGTGTGTGTGTGTGTGTGTGTGGGCGTGTGTGTGTGTGTGTGTGTGTATTTGGATTTGATCTCATGATTTGTACTTGGTTGTGGATTTTGATGCATGGATATATTTATTTCTAGCACATGTAATTAGATTTTTTTGTATAAGCTATGGAAAATATATGTTGAGTTTTATATCTTCTAGCATTATGTGATACAAATGCATGGTTAAAAAAATGACTTGGAAAAGTATAAGTGATCAAAAATAAATGTACTACACACTATATCATGATGGTAAATGTGTAATAACAAAATATGACTAAATATAATAAAACAAAGATGGCGAAAAGGGTAATAAATGTTTTTAAACCATGCAAATGATTTACACCACGTTAAAACAAGTATATCACAATATATCATATTGGAAAGTATGAAAATATGTAATAAAATGGAAAGCACATTAAAACCAAATGGTATAAAAATAAAACAATTAAGTCCATAAATCATAATAAATCATGTTGGGAAGTATAAAAGAAAAATAAAATTGAAAAATTGAACTTAAATTGATCACACTAATTCAAGCTGGGAAGTATGAAAAATTTAAGAAAATGTTTATAAGCATACATGAAATTAGAAAATAAGAATATAATAATTAAATATCAATGAATTATGTGTAAAACATACTATACTAAGATGGGAAGCATGCCAATGATTTGTAATTCATAATCAATCACTACATATCTCAAATTTGACACATGTAATTTTATTGTGATTTGGGTATTGGAATATTTTGTGAGGAAGGCCTAGTCTTATCCATGGTATTATACTAAAACTAATAAAGATAACACCAATGAGGTGAAAATAGCTAAAAACATGATTTTAAAATATGGTTGTAGTGTGTTAATTTGTGAGGAAGGCCTAGTGCTACCCATGGTCTTACAATGCAACTCACAAATGGGATCCCTAGGGGGATGATAATTTTAAAAAATATATTTTTAAAGGGTAAATATTATGAATATTGTAAATGAAAGAGGTAATTCTAAAATAAAAATATAGGAATATATGAGAAGACCTTAGGAAATATGAGGCTCACTAAGTACATAGAAAATACACTAAGTGGCTAGTGACCATCAAAATACAAAGTATACCCATTCACAATAAGCACAAATTTGTATACACAAATTAGTGAGATACTAAGTTTGGATCATATTGGTTGTATGAAAAATAAAATTAAAATTGGCCTACCTTCCCACAAAATTCTCCCTATTCCTCAAGATACCTTACAAAATCGTTGGTCTATTGTGAAGATTGGGTACTTGTGTGAGAAAGTAGGTAGCACTAAAATATATTTTATAATTCTCCTTTTCTAATCTAGTCTATCATACCCCAATAGACCTTGAATCTATCATTAGGCCAAATTTGGAGTTTGATATTTTTTATAAAAAGGATATGTGCTTTAAATCACTTATTTTAGTGTGCTTTGACTTTTGAATTTGGTATGTTACCTTTTATATCATTGCCTTTTTTTAACCAATTTGGCTTTTAAAAATTTATGGCTTTTAATATTCCTCCTCTATATGGATTTGGAATAACCAACATGAGGGATAAAATTGATACAAATGAATGATCTTTATAATTTGGCTAAAATAAGCTAATTATCCAAAGAGATGACTGACTAAACACTTACAATTACCTATGAACTAGTATGTGATCTCAAGTTTTAACCATGTGTATTTTTAATTTGAAAAAGGAAGTAAGGGAATAAATAAAGATTTGACGTGGATCAGTAAAATATAATTATAATGAGATGACTTATTTGCTAACTAACTACACGGTAAATAAGGATTACTAAGGGAAGCAAGGTTTATATAACCAAGTCATAATAATAATTATCTATGTTGGATGAGATATGGTGGCAAACATTCATGAGAAAAATACAAATACATCCATGGAAAATAAATGAACTCCTAAATATAATTATGTAAAAAATAATCCATAATAAAAAAAATGAAATAATTGAACCCATATACAACACATAATGAGAAATATAAAGATCCATGTCAAATAGATAAGTGAAGCAAAATTTGACATAGAGATAAATGATATAAGATATAAATAGAAGTGGATCACAAGTCCAATCCAAAATCATAATGAGGATGAAAGAAAAGGAATACCATGTTATGTTCAAAAATACTAATAATTTTTTACACAAATATTATCAATAACATCTAATATGTATATATGAATCTAGACTCTAGCTATAGAAAGAGTCTCATTGATCCTTAGGGTAAGTTGTGAAAATATCTCTCATCAAATATCCTCTATAGAAAATATAGGTATAGCTAAAGGATCATGATCATGATGGCCCTTGTGTGTATAATACTTAAGAAGGGGAATATATATTGGAAGAGAAATGGTATCTGTGAAACAAAGAATGGGCATCATTGATGGAGAAGGGACCATGCGTGGGGGAGAAGATGTAAATGGCATGAGAGCCATAGGTGAAGAAGGAACCACAAGTGGAGTGAGAGCCACATGTGAAGCATGAAGAGACTTCTTATGTGAATGACTTATGGGAGGGGAAATAGAGGGTACATAAATGGTCATGAGGTGATCATGAATATTTTGATAGAGGATGCGGTAATGATCAATGTGATGGGTACCACACTAGTGCCAAAGATAATATACCTCTCCATATTCTAGAATATACTTAGGTAACAACTTCGGAGGAGGTATAGATTTGTCTTTGGGATGAGGAAGGGTAAGGCATAAGGTGTCGATATATTATCTAATCTTTCAACAATTGGTAGAGGAATTATTATATATGTCATCGAAGCATCTTATATGTTTGTTAGTAGACTTTATGGGTCTACTAATGGAAGGAGTATAAGCAAGAGTCATATAATGATGGTATAACTTGAAGTCTCTAGCCCAATGATGAAAAAATATATGAATGCCATAATATGGGTGATCAACCCATTGGGTGGGTAAGGGATAAAGCTACAATAAAGGAAGAAGACCATCATCTAGGAGAGGTGGGGTTGGTAGAGATACTAGACTAGGCTTGACTAAATAATAAGTTAATTTAAATACAAGATGAGTCTTAGCTAAGGTTAGAGTGGGAGTAGGATCCAAAATAGAGGGAGAATTCGGACATGTAAAGGTCTTAAGGGTAGTATCAATCATCTCTAGGTAAGACAGCTATAAGGATCTTTGTATCCAGTGAAATGATAGAGACTGGTCACAACATGATCCATAAGCATGTTGCTAAGAGGCTTTGAGGAAAGTGGAGGTGTGCCATGTGAATGTTACATCTCTACACTATGAATAAGAGGAATAATACTATAATTAGGAACTATAAAAGATATAATATGATAAAATTAATGAAAAGACTAAAATAAAGAAGAATGATAATGAAGGATCTCAGCATCTCTAGCCTGAACAAGGCCTCATATAAATGGATCATTTAAAATATAATTGTCATCATAATTGGGTGTATGAAGGATAATACTATAGGTATGTATGGTATTTTCATTGAAATTTTCATGATGATTAGAATGCCAAGTCTTGGTTAAAACCATGGGTATATTGTTGATAGTTGGTTGATGGGAATGCAACTTCAAGATGGTGGAAGTTGGGTGATGAAATGAGGGGATAAATCTAAAGTTTTAATCTTGAGGTTGATTTCATCCAACTCATCATCATTAAAGTCTAAGAGGTTAGGTGGTATGTTCTTAATGATTTTGGGGTGACCATGATAACCATGAGTAGAGTTGATAGAAAAATTGAAACATTGAGATTCCTAAAATGGAACACTCAGCAAGGGTTCAAGGGTTGGAATTTTGAATACACCAAAATCTTGGAATTATGAAAATTCCAATGGTTATTATTTCCTTTAATCCTATAGATAACACCATTGTGGGGAAACTTGACACATTGGCAAATATAAGAGGTGATATTACTCATGCGATGATTCCAATGCCTACCAAGTAAGATATTATAGCAAAGGAGAAACTTGAAAATCATAACCTTAACATGAATAGTGATAGAAGGAATGGTAATATAGAGCCACATGAAACCTAATAAAGGTAATTGCCTTAGATCATAACCTTGACACATCCTATGTGTGGACTTAAGATTACAATCAGAATATCCAAGATTTTTAATGAAGTCGAGGGAAGCCACATAAGTACATGAATCATCATTAATAAATGAACATTTGAATTGGATATCAATAATTTGAAAGATTATAAAGAGTGTAAAATCATCTGTATGAAGAAAAATATCATTTTGGATCATGGAAGCAATATGAAATTTGAAAGAAACAAAAGTGTCCATTGTTTTGTCAATGTGTATATCCATCTCTTTGAATTTTTGTAAGATACTATATTCTGACCTAGATAAGGTATATTCATGTCCTGTTAGGGGAGCATGAGGGATGTTAATTTTGAATAATAGTTGAATTAGGTGGTTAGGATGATGCAAATAAGTTATCATGAGTTCAAGAAAGGGTGTTTGAGATGGAATATTAGTGAGTTCTATGATAGAGTCTCATTCGTCATAACCCATGGGGGGACTGTTAGATAAAGGCATGTAATGTTAGAGGAATCATAAGAAGGAGGAGTATAAGTTCATTCAAACTTGTGTTGATAAAACATAGCTGGTTTATTTTGGGGACAAATCAATTGACTGTATTGAAAGGATGGGGTAGTTGATATAAGTTTGTCTTGCAATTAGTTTGACGAGATGCTATTAGAATTTTGAAGAATGTTGGTGATGGGTAGAGACATTGGGGAAATTTTAGAAATAGTTTGAGATGTGTTATCTAATTGAGGTGTTATAATTAGTTCTTGTAAATAAATAAGGTCCTCTTTCCCCAAATATTTAAGGTGAGATATGGAAGAATATTGGATAAAATGAAATGTTTGGCATGTTTGGTGCATATGTGGAGGATGAGAATAAATAAAATCAAACACCCTTCACACATTAGTCATATTTACCACATTATCTTTCTTTTTTTAGTCTATAATACTTTCAACATTATTGGTGGAAGGAGTAGGCTTGTCGTTATTGTCTTGATGATTACAAAAAGGGTCTTTATAGATGGAAAGATGAACATTATCCTGGTTCAAAGATTGATTTTTATTTTGTGTTTCATGAGCATTGAAGGATATATCATAGGATTTTTCATGTTTACAAATGATTAAATCATGATGAAAATTTGGACCAAAGAGGAAGCCCATCACTAAATTATGTAATTACCTATAAGTATTGTAAGAGTCACTCCAACTTGCTTGAAACCAAAAAAAATTATTTGGATCCTACCATGATTTCATAGGATTAGTGGGGTAAAGTTCTCATGGGAGAGGCCATGGTAGGTGCTTTTGGATCTTATCTAAGGATAACAGCTTGTGAACATTAATTTTGTTTATTTGGGAAAATTGAGGATTATGGGTCTTTTTTAGAGGGGAAGTTTGCTCTGTATTAGGGTTTGGAATAATGGATTGAATATTGTGAATGGTATAATATTAATATGTGACACTATCATTGGTATCATGATGATTTTTATTTTTAAGTAACATGCAAGTGCCCACAAGAGGATGGGATGGACAAACTAATGCATGAAATTTTTTTCGAATTTGGCTTGGTTGAGGGCCTCTTCTAAACTTAACAAAGAGAGAGTCCTAACCTGATATGGAAACTTGGGATAAAGAGAGTTAGTGAATATATGAAATATATTATCATCCACCATGTTATGCTCACATTTATTAGACAAGGTCTTCCACCATTTGATGAAAGCTTGTGCTATTTCAATTTCAAGTTGCTTGCAATTGATAAAGTGAGCCAAGGTATTCTTAGGGAGATCACTAGTTTAAAACTCTTAGACAAGGGAATTAAATATATCTCTTAGGATAGTGATATATTGGTACATAAATTAATTATACCAATCTAAAGCATCTCTGGAGAGCATTTTCATTAATAAACTGGTAGCATCAAAAGTTTTTAGTTTGACCCAATCATTGTAAAGATTAAAAAATGTTTTTAAATTAAAGTTAGGATTATTTGACCCATTATAACTAATTTTAGGTGTGATACTGATACACTCTCATAGGTATACTCTTATGTAACCCTCAATCTATCAACTAGCTTACAAATCTTATTCTTGACTCAAACTGATGTATATGACGGTCAAGCCTTTTTAGTCATTTTTAAGTATAGAAATTAAAATAATATATTAAGGGTATAAAAAAATATATTTAGAAACAAATAATTACCCCTATTCATTAAAAACCCAATCTACTTATTGGTTTTATATAATGTTGCAATAAACAATCTTAAACCTTGTTTTGTCAAGAGACCTAATTCTTGCTCAAATAGGTAAAATATTTAACTAAGTATTCCCAATTACAAGTGAAACTCATAAAAGGTTTTATTAACCATTTTATACATGAATAATCTCTTTTTTGTTTCTCTAAGACTCAAAATTTAAGAAACTAGACCCAATCCATAACTTATTATCAAGAAAAACATAAAATTAAGAATTTGATTGCACACAGTCAGTTGGTACAGCATTTGTATACCTCCAAAATAATTAAAATAAATTTATTAACTTTTATAAACTTATTAAATATATTT
Organism: Torreya grandis; assembly: GCA_037957365.1. NCBI lineage: Eukaryota > Viridiplantae > Streptophyta > Pinopsida > Cupressales > Taxaceae > Torreya > Torreya grandis. Next base: position 326,070 of record JARHVA010005784.1, read on the forward strand.
ATACAAATTTTTATAAATTTATAAATGTTAAAAATGATGTTATAGCCTTTTATGTAGACTAAACCCTATAACTAAGGGTTTCCTGAGTGTCATGGACCCGAGGGTTGATTAATGATAGTTCATAGAATATGAAATCATTTTATAACAAATAATGATTGTAATATAATATTATATAACCTATAAAAATTATAAAATATTCAAAATGAGACCATGTATAATATTTTCAATCAAATAATAATTGAAATACAAGAATTTTGGACAAAAATAGGGTCTGTGCAACAAGAAGAGGTATGTATGACCTTGTATTCACTTTTATTGATTGAATGACTTAAAATTAAATAAAATAATAATATTAAACAAATAATAAACGTTTATCATATATTCAAATTTTTATTTTACTTACAAACTATGACAAAATATAGTCTTTCTTCTCACACAAATTGTCATAACCAAACCTATGCATAATGTGTAACTTGTGTATGAGAAAATTAGATATGTTTTAGAATTTATTCTCCCATGGAGAGATAATTCAATTCAGGTACCTTTTTTATATTTAGGTGATTCAATGATCCAATTTTAGTAAGTGTAACCAAACTTCTAAAATATGTTGTATTGACCTACCCATTTTAAGAACACACATAACAAACAACCTTTTTTAAGAACAAATAGTTAACAAATGATAAATATGACCATATATAACCAAGACGGATCATATAATAAATGGATAATAATATATAGTCATCAATATTTACCACACTCTTTAGATATATAATCGCTACCTATGATTTCTACAACTTGACAAGTTTGAAAATTCAAATAAGAAATTGGTGGGAAACCACCAATTGAGCATTCTAGGCTAAGATATCATCCATTAACCACTCTAAAGGACATATTAAGACATAAATGAATATTTTATACCTTAATATACTTTCTAAGACATATTTAAAGTATCAAATTATTGACTTGCATGATGTTCCTGCATCAGATACCTCTTATGTCTATGTTGGTAATTTGAGGCATAAGATGTTCAATTTGAAGATGTTTAATCATTTTGTTAATAAGGGGTGATTGAGGAATTAGGTTTCCACGTGAATTCCTAAGGGGGGTGGGGGGAATTTTGATTTTTATCTCCCCATGGAACTTATTGAGGTTGATTTTAAAGGTGAATAAGGTGATTCTACATTTGCATCATTTGATTGTCATTATTAGCTTGAAAAAAAAGTCATTTGATTAAGATTTTTCAATAAGATTTGGTGGGTTTGAGTAGTAGTTGACTAGTTTAAATGGAATGTCAAGCATTAACATTTGTATTAGTGTCTTGGGTTACACTAAGAGTAGTGGCATGCATGATATTAGTGGCTTGAGAGGCATTGGTAGAAAAGGAGGCATTAGTAGCATGATTATAATGTGTAGCAAAAGATTCAATAGTAGAAGGATTGACATTAGAATAAAAATAAGCACTAGTGGCATGATTTATATTTTTATAAAATGGTGCACTAGTGGAATGATTAAGAAGGAGGGGTCTTGGAAAAGGCCCAATAGATGTTGAACCTTCCATGGTATTGGAGATACTTGGCATGGAGGTTGAATAAATCAAATAAGAAGAGGTCATAGCATTAGGAGTCAAAATATAAGGGATATATTGAGAGTTAAATAAGTTATCATCTCCAAACCTATGAGAGAATATAGGGGAAGGTGAATGCGGTTGTTCTATTTGACCACTTATCATGAGATTGTAAAATGTTGAAGGGTCTTTTCCCCTATGTTGAGGAAACTCATTAATGAAGAAAAGTATTTTAGGAATGTAATCTAATTCCAGTTGATATTTTAAGGAGAAAAGAGGGTTTCAAATTGAAGATGAATGAGTGAGGAGGTTTCCCATAATTTTTAGTGAAAGTAGCCACATGCACATTGATTTCATCTAAAGTGGAATCCACAAGCTATTTTTTAGGAAACCTATTAGGATTGGTAAATATCATCATATCTATTGAGTTTAACTCCACATTGTCCTCAAACAAGAAGTTCATGATGAGAGAAAGAAGATAAAAGGAATGATGCAAAGATAAAATAAAAAAATAAGATACAAAGTCAAACTAATCAATTGTGTTATATAACCCAAGGAAAAGAACAAAAAGATAAGGATACATAGTCATGTTGATAGATTATGTATTATAGTCAGGAATCCTAAATAGGCTGATGAGGATACATATTCAAGTAGGTTGATTATAAACTATTGAATAGAGGACTGAATAGGGAGATAATAATACATAGTCATGTAAAATAACTATGTATTATAGGTGTTGGAGAGTTATCAATGATGTCATGGTGATGTCATGGAGGTGTCCTAATGAGTGGATGAACTTATTTAATATCCTAAGTGACAATGACAAAGTGTGAAATGTGTTTGTCCTAATATGCTTGAAGTTGTCTTGGTTGATCTTCAATTTTGGCATGATTAGAGATGTTCAGTGATGGTTATGGTGTTTTGAGCATGATTAAAGGGTCATATCAGAAGTTAATAATGCTTTGATGGTTGTGTGCATGAGTGCATTTCATCTGGTCGATCATTATTTTAATTTAAACATGTTGGGTCTAGTGGAAGAAAATGTGAGTAGGAAGATTGTTGATATAACCATTGCCACGTGTGGGTGAGTCAAGGGGAGTTGGTCATATTGTTATGATCACATTAGTCCCTAGGTACTATGTGCTAAATGTAGAAACCTAAAATTGACCACCAATGGCTTCATACCCGAATTTAGACCAATTCTTTCCAACCATTGAATACCTAGCCCAAGAATTTCCATAAGTCTCAAATTTGGCTTCATAACCATGAAATTAAATCAACTTGGCCCATAAATCAATTAATTTGAGTAAATGCACATTGAATTAAATCAAATCTTGAAACAAATGACCAAATTCCTAAATGAGATTAATTAAAGTAGAAATCTTGATTAAAGCCTAATTAAATTCATCCTTGAGTGAATGAGTTAATAAATCAATTACCAAAAAGGAAAATTCAAATATTAAGAGCATCTTAGAACATCCTAGAAGTTACTCATTACCTTTGTGAGTTGTCTCAAATAGAAAATATCTAAATAATATCCTAGGAATATGTTAAACTCAACCAAGGTTCCAATTTAACCCATTTGAAGATATTTTTAAGCTTATAAAATCAATCCTAGAGTTATTTATTTAGAGAGCTTGGACATACTAGAGTTATTATGTTGTAATTTGGTCGTGAATGCAAACATAATGTTATAATGCCAAAATTCTTCCAATCCAAGCCAAATCAAGCCACATCAAGCCAAAGCCAAGCATTGGACAAGGTTTCAAGAGGATATGAATGTATCCACACTCTTTTGATTAATACCTTTTGAGTATAAACTGAAGAAGCCAACTGAATTACGATTTGGAGCTATCAAGGACTTGGTAAGGAATTTGTGTTTTTATGTTTATATTTCTCATTTTGTTCCATGTTTTGTTGAGTTCTCATTTGGTTTATTCACCATCCTCCATATATGATCTAGACTTAGAGATGTTATATTTTTAGTTTTTTTTTTTTTTTTTTGGAACTAACTCTGTACTAACCTCCTTTCTTGAGTCAAATTCCTATGATCACAAATGGCATGCATGAAGGGACTCTATTGTGCACCCCACATATTGGAATAAAAATGGATATTAAAATAGATCTTATTTTTAATTTGTTTAATATTTTTTATAGTTTTTTTTATAATATGTTCTTACTAGTTTCATTCTACTTGAAAATTTTTAATTAATATCTGATTTGTAGTTTAGAAGTTACGACTCTTTTAGTGACTGTCACTTTTTATTTTCTAATTTTCTAGTAAAAATGGATAGTAGAGAGATAATAGCTTTTTTTATTCACTATTTTGACCTAAAATTTTGTGGATAAGTGTTCCCAAGACTTATAAACAATATTCAAATTTTTCATGACAAACTGATTTATATTATAAAAATTATGATGAAAATATTGACTATAGGTTTTTATAGTTTTTATATTTTATGTGTTCAATTTTATTTATTTTTAACCTTTTAACTTGTTATTTGCATCTTTCAAAGGTTTATTTTATTCTTTTATATTTTTATTGATATTTTTACTAAATTTTTCCTAACCTAACATGTTTATCTTTTGTGGTTTTGCCTTCGGGTCAACAGGTCATTGTCAATGGTCTTTATTAACCAGTGATGATTCTATTTAAATCTAAACCCTGAGAACTCAAAACAAAATCTCATTTGCTAACCCTTGAAATTGACTCTAAGAATGGGTTAATCTATTTTTTTAATAAGGGCTAAAGAAAAATTTGAACCCAAAATTATTTAATTTGACTAACAAACACTTCAATTTGGGTTTAAAATGAATTAGTCAAATCTTTCACACTTTGTTTTGGGCTTAAAACAAACTAGTCAAATCTCACACATTTGGACCTTTGGACTTAAAAATGAACATATATGTTCTGTATCAAGTTGTTTTTATGCAAATACTTTCAAGTTAGATATGAACATAATCCAAACATTTCAATTGGTGTCTAAACAATGAACCTAATCAAATCCTAACATGTTGTCAAATTTGTTTGCATCATCTATTTGGGTTCTAAAACGAACTTAGTTTGTTTTTATGACATGGAAGTTTATCTATATTTTTTATGTTTAATCAAATCCAAAGGGTCCAAATTTCACAACACATTTAGTTTGGTGTCTTAAAATGAACATTAACATCATGTAGTTTCATTGCTTTTTGCAAGCATTTGTTTATCATGCCTTGTTTGTTGATTGATTGTTTTCATGAGAAGAGATGTGTGTGTATGCTCCACCTCAATCCCTTTTAGTTAACTTATGTGATCAAAATCACATTTTCATTTCATTTTATTACCTAGTCCATGGCATAAAATGAACATCATTTAAATCCCTCCCTAAAAACTTGCATAGTATTGGGTGATCTTGAGGCAACTATAAAGTCTTTCTATTTTAGTCATTTATTTCCACACATCTTGGCTTGTGAGGGGGACCTCATTAATTCCCATAAGTTATTTATGGAATATTTGACCTAGGATTTCATCACCCAACATTATATTCAACCCCTATCCATGGAAGGGTATATAAATTAGTATCACCCCACTAGAATCAAAGGTTTGATAAATTAAACCTTTTCCTAGCATTGGGGATAAACTTGGGACATATAAGTACATTGGATATCACACTACACTGAACAAGTAATAAATGTAGTGGTTTTAAAAAGGGCAAGACCTTTTTATAATAACCCAAGTACTGTGGACCCAAATGATGTGTTGTTTCTCTTATTTGCTAATGTGAAAGTTGATAGACATGGGATCCATCTAGAAACATTTGAAAACTAATTAATTTTAGTCAATACCACTTTGCCACACCCTTGATAGAATTTTAGGATGTTAGACTTAGTTACATTTGGTCATTTATCTTTTTCTTGTTTGGTGTTTTTAGACTAAAACTAATGTGTTTGTTTATATCCATGTTCAAACCAATTTGTTTATATGCCACTTTTTTTAATCTAAAGAGGCGTTATGTTCGTCATTTTACACCATAGTTATGCATTAAATTTTTTTCTAAACTTGTTTGTATGTGTGTCAATTGAATAATATGGAAATGGTATATTTCCATTATCATTATAAATTTTGCCCCTTTGAGTCTTTGAAACATAACATTGATCACATCATTATAACATGCTTACATCGTTAGACTGCTTATTGTATTTCAAGACTTGTTTGACCTTGTATCAAAAACCATTATTTCAAACCAACCAAACCATGTCATATGTGCCATTTGGACTTTGTTCATGCACTATCATGTTGTCTAATCTTATATAGATTGTTTATTCCAATCATAGTTTTTAGCCAATGAGTTTTCAATTAACCTTTCCATGTTCAAATTCAAACATTGATTAATATTTTTAGGCCTCACTTTGTAAGGGACAATACACAGATCTTTCTCTTTTGAGTTATGTAACTTAGGTTAATCAATTTCCCAAATTTGAAAACTATCACATTTTAGCCTATCCTCATCATTTTTTGTGCCTTTATTTGAAAAAAATATAGTCTTTTCTATAGGTGCCTTTTGCCTTATGGATTATACCAACTGATCATGTTTATGTTTGATTATGTGTTTGAGGTCTATGTCAAAGTTTTTCTAAACTTGTTAGATTAAATCAAATCATATCAGGTTTTAATTCAAGTGTAGATTTTGATGAGCTATTTGGCTAAAAGTCCTAGTAGATCATGTTTATTTGAGCCTAGCTTTTGACACTATGTTTAGATAAAATCCCTAGCAACTTAAATTTTCCCTTTTCCTAGTTTAGACCTTGTTTGGAACACTTTGGCCTAGACTTTGACATGTTATTTTTATTTAGACACTTGACATTTTATGTGTATGACATTTGGTCTTAGACTATTGTATGCCATGCTTTAGCACAAACCATTTTGGAGATACAACTCCATTCTCATACCATGTTGAAGATATAGCTCCACCTTCAACCAAGTTAGACCAAGTTTGAACCATTTGTCCTTTAGACATAGTTTTTAAGATTTTGTAGAGATTTAAGTCTTTTTATTTTCTAAACTTTTATCATTTATGTAGATATGACTAGCTACACTTATGGTGGAGTCACATACAATCCAAGTTATGATAGAATGTTGGACAAATTGACAATAAACAAATGCCTACTTATGATCAAAATTGAGACCTTAATTGGTATGAAGAGGCTTGTGAGGAGGACTTTGTGGAAGACCCATCTATAGACACTGTTATTTGGGAGATAGATCCATAGCCTCTTTACAATGATTAATACATAGAACATACTTAAGAACCAACTTAGGACCTAACTTGATAGTTTGATTGGAATGATATATGTTTTTATAAAATTTGTCTATTTCAAGTCTAAAGAAAAATATAGAATAATGATAGGGATAAGTGATTAGAATGAACCTAGAAATATTTTGATAATTTTTTTCTATTTCAAATTTAAAGAAAAATAGAGAAGAATGGTAGGGATAAGTGATTAGAATCAACCCAGATTAGTTTTGCACACCATATCCAAAGGTTGTGAGCACTCCTCTTTGGTTGGGGAGGACTTCCTATAAGTATGAAAACACTACCACAAAATATTTGTTAGAAAATTTTTGAGTGGGATACCAAACTATGCACTTATTCCAAGAAGTGTCAAAATTCCTTATAGATGATAGTCCCATTTTGAGACACAAGAGAGTAATAAATAACTAAAAGAGAGGTAAAGAGAAATTAAAAGAGACTTAATGTTATCATTTATTCACAACCTAAATGTAGTAGAAAGTAACAGGGTGTAGGTGGTATGTTATATTTTTATTTTGGAAGTTGTTTGGGTAGGTTTTGAAAAGGTTAAGACATCCATAGTCATTGATGTCAGTTAGGCTATCAAGGCTAGTAAGGGTGTGATCAATATCAGTTATGCTATTGAGGTTGATAGAGGAAGGTGACCAATGTTGATTAGGCTACCAAGGTCAATAGGGGTAATAATTGCCTAGGAGCTTACAAAAGGTTTTTTCGAGTCTAGGAAATGGTTTTGGTCAAGTTTGAGAAGTTGGGGAGAGTTATGAGAGGGCATGTATGGTTTAGATGAATTTTTTTAGATCCTTGGTGTGTCAATTCAAGGAGAAATAATTATGGAAAATTTATAACTCCCTCATGGAGGTTTGGTCAGGAATGTGTAAAGTAATGAATAGTAGATGTAAAGTGATAGCAAAGTAACTGCTTAAAAGACCTATAAAATAAGTGATATACTTAGATATATTAGTGACTTAATTATAAGTGTTGGATGGATGTATCATATCAGATAGTCTAAAATTATGCCCTAAATATAGAAAACAAGTGGGTGTTTTTGGTTCTCAAGAGCTTGGTTCCTAATCTGAATTGACTTATGCAAGATAACAGTAAGCTAAAATGTTAAAAGTTGAATGCTGAGAGCTTGGATGCAAATAAGAATGAGTTTTATTGATTTATATTGACCTAAAAATAAGGTTGGAGTTTAGATTATATAATTAATTTCGGTAATCCTGCCAACATCAGCCATGGGTTGACTGACATCGATGGCCTTAAAATAGGTAAAACTACTATTTTTGGCTAGTTTTCTATTACTCTTCATGCCAAGTGTGGCACCCATTAAAAATGGTAAAAATATGAGGTTAAGAAGGACTTAGTTGGTTAGGAATTTAATTTTTAGGTGATAATAAGTCTTGGGTAGTTAGGATGAGGGGACTAGGTCTTGAGGTGACTCATCAAGTGATAATTAGTCTTAAGATGAAGTGACTAGGTAAGGTGGCAAATGGGGTTTTTAATTAACATAATTAAGTATTTTAAATTAATTAAATGCATGAAGGGTAAAATCATGGGATAGGGAGGCTAATTATTATTATTTAAAAATAAGCTTAAGTGGGGTTTTGACATACGGAATTACACATGGGTGTGTCACATAATTTTGGTGTTTGCATTTGCCCCTTTTTGTCTTGTAATTTGTACTGACAATTTGTAAGACAAAAATAGGAGTTAGATGCTCTAACTATTAGATGAGGTATCTCCCCTCAAAATAGGAATTGATAGAGGAAAAACTAGAATCAGGTACCAATTTGATAAGATTTGAATTTCATGAGTGGAGGAGAACTTGGTAGCTCTTCATGTGCATATACTACTATGAGTTATAGTTTAGAAAGTCAAGAATAGGTAAGGTTGAGGAGGACTTGGATATAAAAAACCAAAGCATAGTGTGTAAGTGATAGTTGATAGGTTAAAACAATCAAAGTTGTAGCTTTAATGGTCTATGTTTGTTAGGTATCTGAGGTAGGAAGTGCCCCTAGAAAACACAATAGGGTTATATGTGATAGGATGAGCTTCATTTACTTACAAAAAACCTAATATACATGTGTATGTATAATGGCCAACTATAAAAGAATAACATAAGTGGTCAAGAAAAGCAAGACAAGGTTGGTGTAAAAGGGTCAATGAGTGAGGAGATATTTGTAATCTCCAAGTAGAGTCATCATGAGGAAGATTGAAGTGATCTCCAAGTGTGGTTAGCATGGTTGGCGAGATATATGTGATATCCAAGCTGGTAGTCATGGTCAAGGAGATATATGTGATCTCTAAATTGTCCCAGTTATGGGTAGAGTCTAAAGAGTTATGGTGGTTGGTGGAAATTCTATTATAATGGTGCTGATGTTGATTATGTCACTGATGTCAATAGTAAATATTATCGACATTGGTAGCCTAGGGAAAAGTTGCTAATATCTGTGATAATAATTACTGACATCAATGGATTAGGTCAAATATGTCAATGTCAATGTGAAACCAAACCTAATAAAAGGGGGTTTAACAACCCACCAAACTCATTTATAACATTTGATTGGAGAAAACTAGAGCTTTGACTATTATTGAGATGGTAAAGGTAGGAGGGGACCTAGAAAGAAGCATGCCACCATAAGAGCCATTTATGCCAGCCTAGAGGAGATAAAGAGATGAGGTAAGAGTCTCTATGATTTAGTTTTGAATGTGAATTGGGTAATTTGCTTTGGTAGGTTAATTTGAGAGTTGGGGAGAAATAAAATTTTAGTATAGGGGTAATAAATTGGGTGGGGTAGGTTTAGGGTAAGTTGGGAAAGATTTAGGGTATATTTTAGTCAAAAAATTGTATTTTAGTGGGTGGGTCATTCAGCCCTAGGATCAAACCAATTGTCAAAATCGATGGGTCTACCAACGTTGATTGACATGACACTAAGGTTAATAGGTTTCTATCAACATTGGATGATACCAAGCACTAATGTCAACATTAAAATTGACGTTAGTGACCATGAAGAACCAAAATATAGGAGAAAGGGTCAATGTTGATCCCTAAGTAAAGTAGCCAACTAATCTAATGGCTAAGCTAACTATAGAAGACATCATGTCAATTAAGTTTTGCCTACATAGCCCGATTGAGGACCTCAGGCCAATGTAGTTCTCCTATAACCTAAGAAAAAGATCTAAGGTGTGGTTAAAAGTGTGTTAAGAGAAATGGGTAAAAAAGGTAAATTGAGATAGGTCAAGAGGTCTAGGGCATAAAAAATAGGATATAGGTTCAAGTGTTAAGGATATAGGCCATGAGGCCTAGAGTTATGATAGGAAGTTAGGCCTAGTGTAGAGAGGGGAGAGTGGGGTACATAGTTAGGTGGGTATATGGTGGAGATAACCTCAGAAGACCACATTTCAATTGAGTGATACCTACATAGTCCAGTGGAGGGCCTCAAACCAATGCAGTTATCCCAAAGAGAAGGGGAAAAGGTGGTAAAAAGATTATATTAGAAAGTATATGACTTGAGTTGTGTGTGTATAGATGCAGGCAGGGTTGGAGTTGACATTGTGGGATCACCTATCAAGGTTACTAACATAGATGAGAAGGGATATCACCCCATATGAGTGGGAGAATATGGAAGCTATGGGATTAGGAGGAGTGCGATGATATTATAAAGTCACCTGAGATGTGATCCTGATGATAACACTGATTGAGAGGTGGGATCACACCACCAACACATTCCATCTGCCGATTGGAGAGTTGATAATGATGTACGAGGATGTATATAGGATATTATGATTTCCACTCTAGGGTGAATATATATTGATATGCTCAAGAGGGGAGCATGATATGCATATGGTGGCATTATATGGTGAGAATGTTAGTGAGCTGACTTATCATTTAGTGATTTTTGCCTACAAGCCACTATAAGCTGACCTATCGATTGAGTAACCTGATGATTATAGGGATCATAGTGTATGCATTATTAGATGTAGCTGGTGGGAGACTTATGATTGCACTGATAGGTATTTTGGCATAAATGGTTGAGTAGTGGACTATTTTTGCATGGGGACTAGTGTTTTTGGCATAGTTATATAGAGAGCTATGGGGTTTGAGACTACATTGATGATGCAATTTGTGTATTAGCCATTTAATCCACTAATTGGAAAATGAGAATATTGAGGTGACATGACCATTTGGGATACCTACCATGATTCCCGCTAGCTTTAGAGTTGGTTTTAAATGGTGGAGAAATGGTATGGCACATACCTGGGTAGATGGCATAATACATGACATTACTTATTATAGGTGCATGATAGAGGGATTGATCCCTATAGACATTTTATGGAGACCCTACCTAACATATCCTATATTCAAAGGATAGGTAGAGTATCTGATTGGATTGTAGAGCTCACTATGGGTTAGAAGGAGATGAACCGACGAGCTAGAGATGGTACCCATGGTATAGGTCAAGAGGTAGTTTGGATGTAATACCTACCTTCCCTTGATATAGGAGGGATGATATAGAGTCACACCTACCCTTATCATAGGAGACATATGGGCTAGATTTTGAGGAGCTACCAATAAGGCAAGGTGTAGTTGATCCAAGGTGTACAACTACATATATGAATTATTATGTAGGTTTACATCTCATTGTGGAGGTCAAGAGGTCACCACCAAATTTATAGGGATTGGTGAGAGAGAGATATGCAGTCGTACAAGCACAAGATATAATAATAAAAGCTAGGAATATTGATTAAGCACATATATTAGCCTTCCAAGGATAGATGGAGACATTATAGGGCCAAGTAGGGGAACTACAGAGTCACGTTGGGGCATTACAAGCCTAGGTCATGAAGATATAGGGTCAAGTTACTACACTGACAATGGAGAGGGATAGTTTGAGAGAAGTATGTTAGGCTACTCCTTCTCCACCACAAGGATCAATATAGGTTAGGCCTTTAGACAATGAAATGGGACTATCATAGAGCATGTCTTTAGCAAGATATACTACTACACTTGATGAGATTACCTATTATGAGAGGCCCATCAAGGATTTTCCATAGATTCAGAGGTATTCCAATTTTAGAGAGTAGGAGAGATGTATGCCACATGTCGTAGCTTCTAGCTCATGTAAACGTAGATGGGTGAAGAGTGGTGATGACATTGCTTCTTCACGTCCATGCAGAGATCCTCGAGGACTCTTAGTGCTAGAGTTTGTGTTTTTTTACATATGTTATATATATACTAGCCTATGATCCAAAGATGAGAGATGTATATTTTAAGAGAGAGATGATATTGTGATGATGTATATTTATTTTGAGAGTATATATATATATATATGAGATGTTTATTTATTTTGATTTTGAGATACATTTATTATGATTGTGATGATGATATTAATGATGATTTTATGCTATGTTAATTTGATGTTAATGTTGATCATGTTAGCTAAGGTGTACTAGAATTTTCCATATGTGTGATGGTATATGCATAGTTGGTTTCTTAGCTTCATCCTAGCATTTTTCCATATTTATGATGATGTATGCTTTAAAATTAATAGGTTGGGTATTTTATTTCATCATTTTTACATATTTTTTATGCTGTATGCATAAAAGAAATGGAGTAGGATTTGATAGTGTTGGTATGACATTGTTTTTCATCTTAATAGAGAGATCAACATGTGATTTTGATGAGAAAATAAAGAGGCCTAATATTCATGCACTAGTAAAAACCATAATCAAAACATAAATAGGTTAAGGAAAATGAACCTCTTTCATGCCTTACATCATTGGACCATTGTGTTTGTTAGAGAAGTGTCATGTTCACCTTATGTTAAGTGAGTTCAAAATCCCTTGAAAGAGTATGAGGAAAAAAGGATAAAATGAGGGAAAATGTTAAGGTAGCATAACCTTCAAATTGGGGATGATATGTCCCTATTGTGGGTGACCCAAGAGCTACTATAGGCAAGTCCATGACTTAAAGATTTTTTTTTTGTAAGCTGATCAATGCAGGAAGCCTACAATGGGATTATCTATGTGTTAAGGTTGTATGAATCTAATAAATATGAGAAGATTTTTATTTATTTATATTTCCCTTTGAGAAACAATCTTGTCTTAGCCATCTTTCAAGGGAGTGGTCAAAGCATTTGTTTTTAAGTTTAAAATAGTTGTCCTTGAAGGGAGTAGTCTACATTGAGAATCATGACCTGAGAGTTTATAACTTGTCACATATCCCATTTTTTTTAATTTTTTGGCTTTTAGTCATGGACAAGACTATAGAGACTTAGGATTTTTCCACTTTTAGGGAAAAAACCATAGCACTTGGTAAGTTAACTAAGTGTGTAGGAGTAAGGGTGAAGAGGAAGGGAGATGAATGTAATAGGGATGTTCAAGAGATGAGCTCAAGTTAAACATGAGGTGAAGTGACGCTTGGTGAAAAAAATAAAATTTAGAGATGTAAGGCATTTAAAGGCTTGGGTTTTGGCCTTCCTTTGATATAATACAAGTGATAAGTTCTTGAGCCATACTTGTGCATTATGATATAGGGTCCAAGCCAATTAGGAGCAAACTTACCCCGTTTGCTTTTCTCCATGCTCATCACATGTTGATTGTATTTTAAGATGAGAAATCAAATATTGAAATCTCACTCTTTGAGTTTTTTTAATGTGTGTTTGAAAAATTTTAATTAATATCTGATTTGTATTTTAGAAGTTATGACTCTTTTAGTGACTGTCACTTTTTATTTTCTAATTATCTAGGAAAAATGGATAGTAGAGAGATAATAGCTTTTTTATTCACTATTTTGACCTAAAATTTTGTGGATAAGTGTTCCCAGGACTTATAAACAATATTCAAATTTTTCATGACAAACTGATTTATATTATAAAAATTATGATGAAAATATTGACTATAGGTTTTTATAGTTTTTATATTTTGTGTGTTCAATTTTATTTATTTTTAACCTTTTAACTTGTTATTTGCATCTTTCAAGGGTTTATTTTATTTTTTTATTGATATTTTTACTAAATTTTTCCTAACCTAACATGTTTATCTTTTGTGGTTTTGCCTTCGGGTCAACAGGTCATTGTCAATGGTCTTTATTAACCAGTGATGATTCTATTTAAATCTAAACCCTGAGAACTCAAAACAAAATCTCATTTGCTAACCCTTGAAATTGACTCTAAGAATGGGTTAATCTATTTTTTTAATAAGGGCTAAAGAAAAATTTGAACCCAAAATTATTTAATTTGACTAACAAACAGTTCAATTTGGGTTTAAAATGAATTAGTCAAATCTTTCACACTTTGTTTTGGGCTTAAAACAAACTAGTCAAATCTCACACATTTGGACCTTTGGACTTAAAAATGAACATATATGTTCTGTATCAAGTTGTTTTTATGCAAATACTTTCAATTTAGATATGAACATAATCCAAACATTTCAATTGGTGTCTAAACAATGAACCTAATCAAATCCTAACATGTTGTCAAATTTGTTTGCATCATCTATTTGGGTTCTAAAACGAACTTAGTTTGTTTTTATGACATGGAAGTTTATCTATATTTTTTATGTTTAATCAAATCCAAAGGGTCCAAATTTCACAACACATTTAGTTTGGTGTCTTAAAATGAACATTAACATCATGTAGTTTCATTGCTTTTTGCAAGCATTTGTTTATCATGCCTTGTTTGTTGATTGATTGTTTTCATGAGAAGAGATGTGTGTGTATGCTCCACCTCAATCCCTTTTAGTTAACTTATGTGATCAAAATCACATTTTCATTTCATTTTATTACCTAGTCCAAGGCATAAAATAAACATCATTTAAATCCCTCCCTAAAAACTTGCATAGTATTGGGTGATCTTGAGGCAACTATAAAGTCTTTCTATTTTAGTCATTTATTTCCACACATCTTGGCTTGTGAGGGGGACGTCATTAATTCCCATAAGTTATTTATGGAATATTTGACCTAGGATTTCATCACCCAACATTATATTCAACCCCTATCCATGGAAGGGTATATAAATTAGTATCACCCCACTAGAATCAAAGGTTTGATAAATTAAACCTTTTCCTAGCATTGGGGATAAACTTGGGACATATAAGTACATTGGATATCACACTACACTGAACAAGTAATAAATGTAGTGGTTTTAAAAAGGGCAAGACCTTTTTATAATAACCCAAGTACTGTGGACCCAAATGATGTGTTGTTTCTCTTATTTGCTAATGTGAAAGTTGATAGACATGGGATCCATCTAGAAACATTTGAAAACTAATTAATTTTAGTCAATACCACTTTGCCACACCCTTGATAGAATTTTAGGATGTTAGACTTAGTTACATTTGGTCATTTATCTTTTTCTTGTTTGGTGTTTTTAGACTAAAACTAATGTGTTTGTTTATATCCATGTTCAAACCAATTTGTTTATATGCCACTTTTTTTAATCTAAAGAGGCGTTATGTTCGTCATTTTACACCATAGTTATGCATTAAACTTTTTTCTAAACTTGTTTGTATGTGTGTCAATTGAATAATATGGAAATGGTATATTTCCATTATCATTATAAATTTTGCCCCTTTGAGTCTTTGAAACATAACATTGATCACATCATTATAACATGCTTACATCGTTAGACTGCTTATTGTATTTCAAGACTTGTTTGACCTTGTATCAAAAACCATTATTTCAAACCAACCAAACCATGTCATATGTGCCATTTGGACTTTGTTCATGCACTATCATGTTGTCTAATCTTATATAGATTGTTTATTCCAATCATAGTTTTTAGCCAATGAGTTTTCAATTAACCTTTCCATGTTCAAATTCAAACATTGATTAATATTTTTAGGCCTCACTTTGTAAGGGACAATACACAGATCTTTCTCTTTTGAGTTATGTAACTTAGGTTAATCAATTTCCCAAATTTGAAAACTATCACATTTTAGCCTATCCTCATCATTTTTTGTGCCTTTATTTGAAAAAAATATAGTCTTTTCTATAGGTGCCTTTTGCCTTATGGATTATACCAACTGATCATGTTTATGTTTGATTATGTGTTTGAGGTCTATGTCAAAGTTTTTCTAAACTTGTTAGATTAAATCAAATCATATCAGGTTTTAATTCAAGTGTAGATTTTGATGAGCTATTTGGCTAAAAGTCCTAGTAGATCATGTTTATTTGAGCCTAGCTTTTGACACTATGTTTAGATAAAATCCCTAGCAACTTAAAATTTCCCTTTTCCTAGTTTAGACCTTGTTTGGAACACTTTGGCCTAGACTTTGACATGTTATTTTTATTTAGACACTTGACATTTTATGTGTATGACATTTGGTCTTAGACTATTGTATGCCATGCTTTAGCACAAACCATTTTGGAGATACAACTCCATTCTCATACCATGTTGAAGATATAGCTCCACCTTCAACCAAGTTAGACCAAGTTTGAACCATTTGTCCTTTAGACATAGTTTTTAAGATTTTGTAGAGATTTAAGTCTTTTTATTTTCTAAACTTTTATCATTTATGTAGATATGACTAGCTACACTTATGGTGGAGTCACATACAATCCAAGTTATGATAGAATGTTGGACAAATTGACAATAAACAAATGCCTACTTATGATCAAAATTGAGACCTTAATTGGTATGAAGAGGCTTGTGAGGAGGACTTTGTGGAAGACCCATCTATAGACACTGTTATTTGGGAGATAGATCCATAGCCTCTTTACAATGATTAATACATAGAACATACTTAAGAACCAACTTAGGACCTAACTTGATAGTTTGATTGGAATGATATATGTTTTTATAAAATTTGTCTATTTCAAGTCTAAAGAAAAATATAGAATAATGATAGGGATAAGTGATTAGAATGAACCTAGAAATATTTTGATAATTTTTTTCTATTTCAAATTTAAAGAAAAATAGAGAAGAATGGTAGGGATAAGTGATTAGAATCAACCCAGATTAGTTTTGCACACCATATCCAAAGGTTGTGAGCACTCCTCTTTGGTTGGGGAGGACTTCCTATAAGTATGAAAACACTACCACAAAATATTTGTTAGAAAATTTTTGAGTGGGATACCAAACTATGCACTTATTCCAAGAAGTGTCAAAATTCCTTATAGATGATAGTCCCATTTTGAGACACAAGAGAGTAATAAATAACTAAAAGAGAGGTAAAGAGAAATTAAAAGAGACTTAATGTTATCATTTATTCACAACCTAAATGTAGTAGAAAGTAACAGGGTGTAGGTGGTATGTTATATTTTTATTTTGGAAGTTGTTTGGGTAGGTTTTGAAAAGGTTAAGACATCCATAGTCATTGATGTCAGTTAGGCTATCAAGGCTAGTAAGGGTGTGATCAATATCAGTTATGCTATTGAGGTTGATAGAGGAAGGTGACCAATGTTGATTAGGCTACCAAGGTCAATAGGGGTAATAATTGCCTAGGAGCTTACAAAAGGTTTTTTCGAGTCTAGGAAATGGTTTTGGTCAAGTTTGAGAAGTTGGGGAGAGTTATGAGAGGGCATGTATGGTTTAGATGAATTTTTTTAGATCCTTGGTGTGTCAATTCAAGGAGAAATAATTATGGAAAATTTATAACTCCCTCATGGAGGTTTGGTCAGGAATGTGTAAAGTAATGAATAGTAGATGTAAAGTGATAGCAAAGTAACTGCTTAAAAGACCTATAAAATAAGTGATATACTTAGATATATTAGTGACTTAATTATAAGTGTTGGATGGATGTATCATATCAGATAGTCTAAAATTATGCCCTAAATATAGAAAACAAGTGGGTGTTTTTGGTTCTCAAGAGCTTGGTTCCTAATCTGAATTGACTTATGCAAGATAACAGTAAGCTAAAATGTTAAAAGTTGAATGCTGAGAGCTTGGATGCAAATAAGAATGAGTTTTATTGATTTATATTGACCTAAAAATAAGGTTGGAGTTTAGATTATATAATTAATTTCGGTAATCCTGCCAACATCAGCCATGGGTTGACTGACATCGATGGCCTTAAAATAGGTAAAACTACTATTTTTGGCTAGTTTTCTATTACTCTTCATGCCAAGTGTGGCACCCATTAAAAATGGTAAAAATATGAGGTTAAGAAGGACTTAGTTGGTTAGGAATTTAATTTTTAGGTGATAATAAGTCTTGGGTAGTTAGGATGAGGGGACTAGGTCTTGAGGTGACTCATCAAGTGATAATTAGTCTTAAGATGAAGTGACTAGGTAAGGTGGCAAATGGGGTTTTTAATTAACATAATTAAGTATTTTAAATTAATTAAATGCATGAAGGGTAAAATCATGGGTTAGGGAGGCTAATTATTATTATTTAAAAATAAGCTTAAGTGGGGTTTTGACATACGGAATTACACATGGGTGTGTCACATAATTTTGGTGTTTGCATTTGCCCCTTTTTGTCTTGTAATTTGTACTGACAATTTGTAAGACAAAAATAGGAGTTAGATGCTATAACTATTAGATGAGGTATCTCCCCTCAAAATAGGAATTGACAGAGGAAAAACTAGAATCAGGTACCAATTTTATAAGATTTGAATTTCATGAGTGGAGGAGAACTTGGTAGCGCTTCATGTGCATATACTACTATGAGTTATAGTTTACAAAGTCAAGAATAGGTAAGGTTGAGGAGGACTTGGATATAAAAAACCAAACCATAGTGTGTAAGTGATAGTTGATATGTTAAAACAATCAAAGTTGTAGCTTTAATGGTCTATGTTTGTTAGGTATCTGAGGTAGGAAGTGCCCCTAGAAAACACAATAGAGTTACAGGTGATAGGATGAGCTTCATTTACATACAAAAAACCTAATATACATGTGTATGTATAATGCCCAACTATAAAAGAATAACATAAGTGGTCAAGAAAAGCAAGGCAAGGTTGGTGTAAAAGGGTCAATGAGTGAGGAGATATTTGTAATCTCCAAGCAGAGTCATCATGAGGAAGATTGAAGTGATCTCCAAGTGTGGTTAGCATGGTTGGTGAGATATATGTGATCTCCAAGCTGGTAATCATGGTCAAGGAGATATATGTGATCTCTAAATTGTCCCAGTTATGGGTAGAGTCTAAAGAGTTATGGTGGTTGGTGGAAATTCTATTATAATGGTGCTGATGTTGATGATTTTGATGATGTCAATAGTAAATATTATCGATATTGGTGGCCTAGGGAAAAGTTGCTAATATCTGTGATAATAATTACTGACATCAATGGATTAGG
Source organism: Torreya grandis (assembly GCA_037957365.1). Taxonomy (NCBI): domain Eukaryota; kingdom Viridiplantae; phylum Streptophyta; class Pinopsida; order Cupressales; family Taxaceae; genus Torreya; species Torreya grandis. Next base: position 345,163 of record JARHVA010005784.1, read on the forward strand.
TCAAATATGTCAATGTCAATGTGAAACCAAACCTAATAAAAGGGGGTTTAACAACCCACCAAACTCATTTATAACATTTGATTGGAGGAAACTAGAGCTTTGACTATTATTGAGATGGTAAAGGTAGGAGGGGACCTAGAAAGAAGCATGCCACCATAAGAGCCATTTATGCCAGCCTAGAGGAGATAAAGAGATGAGGTAAGAGTCTCTATGATTTAGTTTTGAATGTGAATTGGGTAATTTGCTTTGGGAGGTTAATTTGAGAGTTGGGGGGGAAATAAAATTTTAGTATAGGGGTAATAAATTGGGTGGGGTAGGTTTAGGGTATGTTGGGAAAGATTTAGGGTAGATTTTAGTCAAAAATTTGTATTTTAGTGGGTGGGTCATTCAGCCCTAGGATCAAACCAATTGTCGACATTGATGGGTCTACCAATGTTGATTGACATGACACTAAGGTTAATAGGTTTCTATCAACATTGGATGATACCAAGCACTAATGTCAACATTAAAATTGACGTTAGTGACCATGAAGAACCAAAAAATAGGAGAAAGGGTCAATGTTGATCCCTAAGTAAAGTAGCCAACTAATCTAATGGCTAAGATAGCTATAGAAGACCTCATGTCAATTAAGTTTTGCCTACATAGCCCGATTGAGGACCTCAGGCCAATGTAGTTCTCCTATAACCGAAGAAAAAGATCTAAGGTGTGGTTAAAAGTGTGTTAGAAGAAATGGGTAAAAAAGGTAAGTTGAGATAGGTCAAGAGGTCTAGGGCATAAAAAATAGGATATAGGTTCAAGTGTTAAGGATATAGGCCATGAGGCCTAGAGTTATGATAGGAAGTTAGGCCTAGGGTAGAGAGGGGAGAGTGGGGTACATAGTTAGGTGGGTATATGGTGGAGATAACCTTAGAAGACCACATTTCAATTGAGTTATACGTACATAGTCCAGTGGAGGGCCTCAAACCAATGCAGTTATCCCAAAGAGAAGGGGAAAAGGTGGTAAAAAGATTATATTAGAAAGTATATGACTTGAGTTGTGTGTGTATAGATGCAGGCAGGGTTGGAGTTGACATTGTGGGATCACCTATCAAGGTTACTAACATAGATGAGAAGGGATATCACCCCATATGAGTGGGAGAATATGGAAGCTATGGGATTAGGAGGAGTGCGATGATATTATAAAGTCACCTGAGATGTGATCCTGATGATAACACTGATTGAGAGGTGGGATCACACCACCAACACATTCCATCTACCGATTGGAGAGTTGATAATGATGTACGAGGATGTATATAGGATATTATGATTACCACTCTAGAGTGAATATATATTGATATGCTCAAGAGGGGAGCATGATATGGATATGGTGGCATTATATGGTGAGAATGTTTGTGAGCTGACCTATCATTTAGTGAGTTTTGCCTACAAGCCACTACAAGCTAACCTATCGATTGAGTATCCTGATGATGATAGGGATCATAGTGTATGCATTACTAGATGTAGATGGTGGGAGATTTATGATTGCACTGATAGGTATTTTGGCATAAATGGTTGAGTAGTGGACTATTTTTGCATGGGGACTAGTGTTTTTGGCATAGTTATATAGAGAGTTATGGGGTTTGAGACTACATTGATGATGCAATTTGTGTATTAGCCATTTAATCCAATAATTGGAAAATGAGAATATTGTGGTGACATGACCATTGGGGATACCTACCATGATTCCGAATACCTTTAGAGTTGGTTTTAAATGGTGGAGAAATGGTATGGCACATACCTAGGTAGATGGCATAATACATGACATTACTTATTATAGGTGTATGATAGAGGGATTGATCCCTATAGAAATTTTATGGAGACCCTACCTAACATATCCTATATTCAAAGGATAGGTAGAGTATCTGATTGGATTGTAGAGCTCACTATGGGTTAGAAGGAGATGAACCGACGAGCTAGAGATGGTATCCATGGTATAGGTCAAGAGGTAGTTTGGACTACTAGAGGATGTAATACCTACCTTCCCTTGATATAGGAGGGATGATATAGAGTCACACCTACCCTTATCATAGGAGACATATGGGCTAGATTTTGAGGAACTACCAATAAGGCAAGGTGTAGTTGATCCAAGGTGTACAACTACATATATGAATTAGTGGGTAGGTTTACATCTCATGGTGGAGGTCAAGAGGTCACCACCAAATTTATAGGGACTGGTGAGAGAGAGATATGCAGTCGTACAAGCACAAGATATAATAATAAAAGCTAGGAATATTGATTAAGCACATATATTAGCCTTCTAAGGATAGGAGACATTATAGGGCCAGGTAGGGGAACTACAGAGTCACGTTGGGGCATTACAAGGCTAGGTCAGGAAGATATAGGGTCAAGTTACTACACTGACAATGGAGAGGGATAGTTTGAGAGAATTATGTTAGGCTACTCCTCCTCCACCACAAGGATGAATATAGGTTAGGCCTTCAGACAATGAAATGGGACTGTCATAGACCATGTCTTTAGCAAGATATACTACTACACTTGATGAGATTACCTATTATAAGAGGCCCATCAAGGATTTTCCACAGATTCAGAGGTATTCCAGTTTTAGAGAGTAGGAGAGATGTATGCCACATGCCGTAGCTTCTAGCTCATGTAAACGTAGATGGGTGAAGAGTGGTGATGACATTGCTTCTTCATGACCATGCAAAGATCCTTGAGGACTCTTAGTGCTAGAGTTTGTGTTTTTTTACATATGTTATATATATATATATATATATATATATACTAGCCTATGATCCAAAGGTGAGAGATGTATATTTTGAGAGAGAGATGATATTGTGATGATGTATATTTATTTTGAGAGTATATATATATATATGAGATGTTTATTTATTTTTATTTTAAGATACATTTATTATGATTGTGATGATGATATTAATGATGATTTTATGCTATGTTAATTTGATGTTAATGTTGATCATGTTAGCTAAGGTGTACTAGAATTTTCCATATGTGTGATGGTATATGCATAGTTGGTTTCTTAGCTTCATCCTAGCATTTTTCCATATTTATGATGGTGTATGCTTTAAAATTAATAGGTTGGGTATTTTATTTCAGCATTTTTACATATTTTTTTTATGGTGTATGCATAAAAGAAATGGAGTAGGATTTGATAGTGTTGGTATGACATTGTTTTTCATCTTAATAGAGAGATCAACATGTGATTTTGATGAGAAAATAAAGAGGTCTACTATTCATGCACTAGTAAAAACCATAATCAAAACATAAATAGGCTAAGGAAAATGAGCCTCTTTCATGCCTTACATCATTGGACCATTGTGTTTGTTAGAGAAGTGTCATGTTCACCTTATGTTAAGTGAGTTCAAAATCCCTTGAAAGAGTATGAGGAAAAAAGGATAAAATGAGGGAAAATGTTAAGGTAGCATAACCTTCAAATTGGGGATGATATGTCCCTATTTTGGGTGACCCGGCAGCTACTATAGGCAAGTCCATGACTTAAAGATTTTTTTTTGTAAGCTGATCAATGCAGGAAGCCTACAATGGGATTATGTATGTGTTAAGGTTGTATGAATCTAATAAATATGAGAAGATTTTTATTTATTTATATTTCCCTTTGAGAAACAATCTTGGCTTAGCCATCTTTCAAGGGAGTGGTCAAAGCATTTGTTTTTAAGTTTAAAATAGTTGTCCTTGAAGGGAGCAGTCTACATTGAGAATCATGACCTGAGAGTTTATAACTTGTCACATATCCCATTTTTTTTTATTTTTTGGATTTTAGTCATGGACAAGACTATAGAGACTTAGGATTTTTCCACTTTTAGGGAAAAAACCATAGCACTTGGTAAGTTAACTAAGTGTGTAGGAGTAAGGGTGAAGAGGAAGGGAAATGAATGTAATAGGGATGTTCAAGGGATGAGCTCAAGTTAAACATGAGGTGAAGTGACGCTTGGTTAAAAAAAGAAAAGTTAGAGATGTAAGGCATTTAAAGGCTTGGGTTTTTGCCTTCCTTTGATATAATACAAGTGATAATTTCTTGAGCCATACTTGTGCATTATGATATAGGGTCCAAGCCAATTAAGAGCAAACTTACCCCGTTTGCTTTTCTCCATGCTCATCACATGTTGATTGTATTTTAAGATGAGATATCCAATATTTAAATCTCTCTCTTTGAGTTTTTTTAATGTGTGTTTGATATGCTCTTTATATATTTGAAGGTGGTTGAGGGCTATGAGATGATGCTCATCAGGCAATTTGAGTTGAGTTAAATGTTATTGGCAAAAGTCATCGTTAGTATTTCTTTTAGAGAAATGTGAAGAGAAGGAATATATACCTCAAGAGGCAAAACAACCTCCATCTCATAGACCAAATTAAAATGGGTAACACCTATAGAGGTTTGAATGCTAGTGCATCATGCCCATAAAGCAAAGGAAATGTGCATGTGCCAATCCTTACCTGTATTGTTAACTACCTTCATGAGAATTTTGGTCAATGTTTTGTTAGAATCTTCTGCCTATCCATTCACTTATGGATAGTATGGTGATGAGAAACTTAATTTAATTTGAATGTATTGCAAAAACTTTAAACAGTCTTATTTTTGAAAGATTTACCATTATCTATTATAATTTTATGTGGAACACCAAAATGATAGATGATGTGATGGCTAATAAAGTCAATAATTTTATTAGCCTTTTATTTTCCTTATTGGAGATGAGAGGAATGGTCTCGACCCACTTGCTAAAGTATTCAATAGTAGTAATGATAAAATGATTATGGATGGATGAATGAGGGTTAATCTCCCTAATTAAATCCAAGCCCCATTAGGAGAAGGGCTAGAAATATTTGGTGACTTGTAATTCATTACTCAAAATGTGAAAGAGGTTAGCATGTTGTTGACATTTGACACAACACCATACGTAATTAGCACAATCTTGATAGAGTGTTGACCAATAATAGAAAAGTTGAAGGATATACTTAGCAACTACATGACTATTGAAATGTCCACCACAAATCTTTACATGGAATTCTTTAATAGCAAAGGGAGTCTCAGTACTAGTGAGGAATCTAAAAAGAAGACCATCGAAACCTCACTTGTAGAGGAGTCCCCCTAGCATAGTGTAATGAATGACACATTTTATGAAGGCATGTTTCTAATTATTAGAGAGATCACAAGGTGTAATAGAAAAAGAAAGACAATCCATGAGTTTCTTGTACCATAATTCATGTGAGTTGGATATTATATTTGCAATAAAGAGGATGTTAGTTGATACATAGGAGGGTAATGTTAAGTAATGCATGATGACATAAATTTTTGAGGAAGAGGATGAAGAGGATATGTGTGAAGCAAGTGAAGCCATTATGTCATCAAAAAAAATTTTGGATTGAGGAATAGTTTGTAAGAGATAAGAGTCAAATGATCCCAATAACGTATCTACATGATGTTTATACCACTATAGAATCTCATTTTTGCATAGGTAGGAACCATTAACCTACTTAACCACTAGCTGAGAATCACATAAGATAGTTATGGATTTGATACCTAAAAAGAGATCTATTTAAAGTCGTAAGATCAAATCCTCATATTCATCCATATTATTAGTGCATTCAAAATATAGTTTAAATGATAAAGTCATAGGCTTGCCATCTAGAGGAATAAGAATGAATCCTGCACCCCCATCGTATTGACATTTAGACCCATAAAAGAACATCATAATTTAATAGATGTCATTAGTGGAGAGAGTTATGATGGATTCATTAGGGAATTTGAGGTTTGAAGGTTGGTTGTCAGGCAAAGGGGTGGTAGCTAACTAGTTAGTGATTATTTTCCCATTAATAGATTTTATTGAATAAACTCCAAGTTAAATTTATCAAGAAGTATGAGCCACCAAGATACACGTTGGTTGTGATATATCTTGGAATGCATGTATTTAAGGGGATCAGTATGGATGACCATATAAGTTTTGTCATTTAAGAGATAATGACAGAGCTTGGAGGCTGAAAAAACCAATGCAAGTCAAAGTTTTTTGGTATGGGTATATCGAGTCATAATTGATAAGTGTGTAGCTTATATAGTAAACCACCTGTTCTTGATGTTGATCATCTTGATGTGTAACCATAGCACCTAGAGAATGGCCTATTGTAGAGATGTAAAAGTAAAAAGGCTAATTTTACTTAGGTAGAATAAGAACTAGTGGGGAAAAGAGATATTGTTTGAGTGCATCAAAAGCTTCTTGGTAATCTGTATTTTAATGGAAGGAGACATCCTTTTTGAGAAGATTTTCAAAGGGTTAGAAATGATTTGACAATTGGGAGATGAAGCAGTGGATTGACTAAAGTTTGACTTGTAGGCTATGGAGTTGTTTGATATTAGTAGGTGGAGGCATCTCTAGGAATGATCTAACTTTAGTAGGGTTGACATCAATACCATAAAGAAAAAAATAAATCCTAAAAGATTAATGAAAAGAACACCAAAGACACATTTCCTTAGGTTTAGTCAAATTTTATATTTGAGGAGATGAGAAAATATAATTTTGAGAATTGTCAAGTGATCTTGGTGAACTTTAAACTTGTTGAGTAAGTCATCCACATAATCTTCCATAATCTTGTGTAGGAGATCATGGAAGATGTAAGTCATGGCACATTGATATGTGGCACCAACATTCTTTAGACCAAAAGGCATGACCCAATAATAGAAAGTTTCCCATGTGGTAATGAAGGTTGTTTTATGTTGTTTTATGGGAGCAACTAGGATTTTATTATGTTTAGAGAACCCATCCATAAGTGATATCATCTCATGGCCGATTGTTAGATCAACAAGTTGGTTGATACTTGGCAATGGGAAGTCATTTTCTGGATAAGTAAGGTTTAAATCATGATAGTCAATGAAAATTTGGATTCCTCCGATCACTTTTGTGATAAGAATAACATTAGAAATCCATTGCATGTAGTCGTTGGGTTGAATAAAGTTAACAAAAAGGAGGCATTAGAGCTCTTCTTTGAAAAGGAGAGCAATATGAGGATGCATCTTGTGAAGCTTCTACTTAACAGGTTTAACATCTTGATTGGTGACAATGTTATGAGTGACGATAGTGGAGTCAATACCAGGCATGCCATTATAAGACCAAAAAAAGACTTTGCTATGGTTATTAATAAATGTGGCATAATCTTCTTGTTTAGAGGAATCCAAAGATTGGCCAATCTTGAGGACATGAGGGTTATCATGAGAGGGTATATTGATGTCATTAGTTGATTCATTTAACCTAGCTTGTGTATTGAATGGGAGTGACCATTGGATATAAAAATCATCTACATCCATGTATGTGAGAATAGCTTCATCATCTTGACATTTAATAATGTTAATAGTGGGAGATTATTCATCAATTATTTTAGGTTGAACGAGAGAAAGGGACCTTATTTCCTTACTTGGGCAATAGGTGAGAGGCCCCAAATGGATGGCATTTATTGAAAAAAAAATTAGGAGGTATAGATACCTCTGATTTAGAAGGTGATGCTGGAGAAGAAGGTGGAGAAAGAGAGACTATTTCTTTAATAATTGGTACATATGAAGTTTTAATGAGTTTACTTGGTTTGTCATATCCAACTCCATGCCTCTTTTTGACATTTTCAATGGTTTTACTAGTAGGATATTAAATAGGTGTATAAATACCCTACTTGTAATGATCCAAACAAAATACTTTCTAGGCACATTGATAGAGATAGGTGTGTGTGAAACTAGGGTTGTTAAGGAAAGAGAAGTCACAGGTAAATGGTTTGAGAGATGCAATTGTCAGGAAGAGATAGATATTTGTAGGCATGGGTGGAAATGATATTTATACTAGATCCCCCATTAGTCATGACTCTTTTGACATGAGTTTGATCAATAAATATAGTAACAAAAAGGGCAAAATCTTGATCTTCAGGATGTTGAAGTGGAATTTCTAAATTACTAAAGGAAATCAGGGAGATGGAGTCAAGAAAGCTAACCAAAGTTGTAAGAGGTTTGGGATCATTAGATTGTACCTCAATATTTTTCAAGGAACTAATCAAATCTTGATAGTTTTGGGATGAGATCTAGATTAACTTATACAAGGAAATTTCCATAGGTGTTTGGTGAAGCTATTTCACCATCTAGCTTTGAATAATGTCTAAATATGTTAGTTTTGGGACCCCTAAGATGGAAACCTTGGGATTCAAAGGAGTGTATTTAGAAAAGGGATGATCCCAAGGAGCAACAATTTTTTCCTTACCTTTATCTTTATTGTTTTGTGACTGTGTGGCCACATTAACTGTGTTGATTTGAAATATAGGTGAAGGAGGTGGAAAAGGGGGTAAGACCACATCTTTGGGTTTAAATTTAGGTGGAATATTAGGAGTGATTGTGGATACCAAAGGTGGAATAAAAAGAAGGTTAATGTGAGTGTCAAAAAAGAGAGTGTTAACATTAAAGTGTTGTCAAATGGCTGTTATGAGGGCTTTACAACTCTCAATATCATGTCTAGGTGAACAATGATATAAACACACTTGTATATAATCAAAACAATATAGCTTCATTCTAAGAGGACTACAAGGCTTAATGGGAGGAAGAGTTATTATGGAGGATTTTAATAATTAACATAGGAAAAAGATGTGAGAGCCTATGTGTGGGCTTGTACTTGTTGTGGTACTAGGAATGGACACCTTCTTTTATTTAGGAGTTACAAGGGTGATTTTATGTGGTGCCTTTTTTGGTGGTGATGGATTTACATGTTTTTCTAACAAATTATTAGTGTTAGGTGTCATGGTATCAGATGTGAAAGGCCTACCAAGTGGCAAAGGTAGTAGTGGAGGTAACTTAACCTTTTGTTTTTCTCAAGTTGACGATACTCCAACTAAATTAGAGGGGTGTGGTCCCAAAATTGATGGTAAAGTTGAAGGTTGAAGAGGGAAGGATTAGTGAGATCTAAGAAGCTTAACATTTTTCTATAGTTCAAGACACAAAACACCAACTTGTGGTTGAGGAGTTAAATCTAATTTCACCTATGGATGAATTAAATTAGGGATGGGGTGTATGCCTAAGGTCATGATCTACTTTAATGTGGTATATGCCTACAAGGGTGAGGGTTCTAACATAGATGGATGAGTTTCTAGTGGTTATAGTAGTGAAGCTCTAACTTTGTCAAATACCTTAGGGTAAAGGGTAGTGAGAGATTTGGTGGTAAAGGTTGACATTCATTATGTTGGATAAGGAATTTTAAGTTGGTCCCAAAGTACCATGTGATCTAGCTTCATGGAGTCAATAAATTATAGACTTTTCACTAACCATGAGAAGGGTTTAGATGAGGCTATCATAAGATTTACAATTGGGTATGTAGAAGGTTAAAGTATTTGGGAAAGAGGGAAATTGTTGTTGTCTACTACTTCAGGCCAAAGATGAGAAAGAAACACAACAAGGTATTCTTTGATAGAGATGGGAGAAGATGCATGGTCTTCCATAGGTGGAGAGGTAAGTGAAGAGGGTTCCTCAAGGGGTTAAAGCTTAGGTATTATTAATCTATCAATATGTGGGTGAGGAATAGGTAAAGTATGATCCTCCATAGGTAAAAGAAGGGGTAAGAGTGGTACAATTAGAGTAAGAATAATAGGTCTCTCATCCAATGTGGGAGTAGATAATACTGACTCTTCTAAGTGCAAAGGTGGAGTGGATGGGGTACTACTCTTTATTGGTGGAGGAGAGGTAGTAAAAAAAGGTTCTTCAAGAGTGTATAACATAGGCATGATGCTCCCTTCAACATGTGGTTGAGGAATAGGTAGGGTGTGGTCTTCAAGTAGTAAGAGGATAGGTAATATTGGTACAAAAGGAATTAGCAATACAGGATCCTTTGGTGGAAAAGTAAGTGGTAAAGGAGGATCTTCCTCATGCATGAGTGGAATGGGTGAAATAGGCTCTTCTACCTAAGGTGGAAGAATGGAAAAAATAAATGCCATTGACTATGGGGGAGGAGTCAATAAAATGGGTGTTTCTTGTTGAGGGGGAGGTTGAACTAGAGGTAAAGGAGAGATCATATTAATCGTATAAATATTATGATCACCTAAGTTAGATGTGGTTTGAACAATATTTTTATTGGGTGAATGGTTAGGAAAAATTTGCTTGAACACATCCATATTTTGATTAGTAGGTGTATTAGGATTATCCAAGATGAGATCATCCCTATCAAGAATGTCTTGAACAATGTTCTTGAATGTCTTATAGCTATTGAAATTGTGGCCTTTAACTCAATGGTAGTAAGAAAACTCATATTCCTTATACCAAGTTGGAATAGGATGGGAGGGGCCAAATTGTATAGGAGGTTTGATCTTAGGAAAGGTTATGACACATTGTTGTAATAGTTTTTCTAAAATGAATGTATATGACTCCCCAATGGGAGTGTATTGTCTTTGTTCATACTACTATTGGAATTGCTTAGTTGGATTTTGGGAAGTCAATTGGTTTGTGGTTATAGAAGAAGATGAATTAACAACCACCATGTTGGTAGAGCCTTTAGCTTTTTGATTATAAGGATAAGTTTTATAAGAGTAGTCATTTAATTTGAAATTGGGGTTCTTACTGTGCAACTTGACTCTATCTTCGTCGATAGCCTGAATCTCAAGTTTTTGTGCCATTGTAAAGGCCTCATCAAATGTGTATAAATTTTATACCTGAAGTGTGGATGAGATATGTTTAACACATGCCCTTGAGGAGATATCAATAATATTAGGTTGGGGTAAAGAGAAGGATATTTTATTGATCAAACTTCTCCAATGAGCGATAAAATCTATGATATATTCGTCATCAAATTGTCCGATAGAATAAAGGTCTATAATAGAAACCTTTTTAGAAAGGATAATATAAAAATGGTCTAGGAATATTTGTGTGATTTAGGTGAATGATAAAATGGAGTGATGAGTTATAGAGTTATAAGAATCCAAGGCAGCACCTAAAAAATACATAGGGAAAGTGCAAAGTAATAATGCATCATCATGCCCTATTAAATAACAAGAATGTCCAAATGCTCATAAATTCTATTGTGGGTCCTCTTTACTCTATAAATGAGTAAATTTATGGAGTTCCTATTAGCTTGGATAAGGTCAAATAGGCACAAAAGGATGGATGGGTTCATTGCATATCTGATCATAAGATAATACATTCTTTGAACCAAAAATGGATGTCTCTAAGTTAGACATCTTGTCCATCAGCATCTTAATAAGGTTTGGAGGTAGATTAGTCTAGGATATACCTCCTAAGTTATAAGGAACCTGATAGGAAGTAGAGGGAGTGTTTTACATAGCTTGTTGAGGTTGTGGTGGGGCAACATATAGATAATGAGCCATAGGTTGGGAGGCAGAAAGAAAATGGACTTTTCCTATTGGGTTAAAGACTATGCTTTGGTTGGATGTTGTTATTATAGGTTGGGTTATTGGCATGGTTATACTAGATGAATGGTGAGTCATAACTTAGGTAATTATAGGCACAAGAGTAGATGGAATAGGTACCACCAAATTTTAGAATGGGGTAAGACTTGACTGAACTGCTTGTGGTTGTGAAAGTAGGGAAGTCCCACCAAGGTTTAGGTGAGATTGGGTAGTTAGTGATGCTAAACCTTGGACATTACTTATGGTTGGGTTATTTATCAAAGTGGTGGTTTGAGTAACCATGGAGAAAATAGTGGATGTAGCTGAGACTGAAGTTGTTTCCAATAGAGAGGTTGGCATACCATAGATTGGGTCACCTAAAGAATTGTGGGTTCAACTCATGGAAAGGTAATACTGAAGGGCTACCACATTGTGATCCAAAAATTTAGAAAAATCTTGATATCCTTTAGGCACAATGGGAATTTGGTTAGGGTTGGGAGTATGCTCTATATCTGAAGGATGCTCCATGATAGACTCAGCAATAAGAGGGGAAGGTGGAAGTATTTGCCAGCTTGCATAATCAGTAAGAATTTTGGCTTGAGCTCATGTCAATACCATTTAAAAGGAAGTATAAATAGTCTTACTACTTTGTATTAGTGATAGAATAAGGAAAAGGTAGGTTTGGGTGTAGGTAAGTGGGTTGTTTTAGCTTGTTATTTTAAGCGAATCAAAATTACATAGTCACCGACATCGATCACTTGACCAATGTTGGTAGTAAAAGTTTGTCAATGTCAGTGGTATTAATCGATGTCAATAGCTAAAGTATATTGATGTCAATATATTTAATTGATGTCAATCACTGTGATATATTGGGAGATGGAAAATCCAAAGTTTTAGAAACCCAAAAGTAGAAACTAGATAAAATAGTAGATGTAAGGGGTCTATGTAAGAAGGAAGAACACTCAGAAAACTTGATATAATAGGTTATACAAACTAAGTATTTAAAATAGTGTTGATTTTGTGAATCAATGGAAAAACATCCTTACCAACTCCAAAATATAAAAGGTAATATAAAAGTAGAAAAAGAACATACATCCAACAACTACTAACTCCTAGAGATTAATTTTAGTCTCATATTGGCTTATGCCTTAATCAAATAGTGAGAAGAAAACTTGGTTATAGAAGGTACTAAAAAACAATCTAGAGCTAGTTTCAGGTTACTTTTAGTGCTCAAGAGGAAATCTATGTTAGACTAGGTATGTGGCTTGTTATAGGGGCTTGTTCCCTACACTTCACAGACCTGAAGCCAAGTCAGGCCACTTAGAAAAAATATACCTTCTACCTAGAGTTTATACTCTACCAGAGAATGGAGTGGGTTCTCCACTTGGTGGTGAAATACAAGTAGGATAGCTAGGTAGGGTAAGGTAATCCACCAGGTGATGAAATCCTGATGGGCCTTGTCTTAGGGGAGTTTAGATGTTTTTTTATGTGAGTGTGATTTGGTTGTGTAACATAGGTACACTACAATTTATGCATAATGCTTATAATTAAGTAGGTGATCCAATATGCAACAAATAAACAATGAAGTGTAGTAAGTTTTAAACCCAAATTTGAAATGTTTATATTTGAATGAAAATAAAGATGAAATAAGAGTAGAGAGTGAAATTCACTATCCTAATGTGCATGCAAGAAATAAATAAAGAAGAGATTCTTTTTCAATTTGTAAGGGAAATGATAAATTTCTTTTAGAGGCAAAGACAAATGAAGAAATTTTAGTTAATTGCCTTTAAATAGAAAGCAAAATGTGCAAAATGTGCCATTAAGAAGGATAAAGTGCAAAATATTAACTTTTAACTATAATGCACCTATATGAATGCTTAAAACAAGTAATGAACTAAATAAAAAACTCTAGGGTCCCACCAGGCATGGCAAAAATGTTTCCCTAAAATTTATCTATTTCAAATATAAAGAAAAATAGAGAAGAATGATAGGGATAAGTAATTAGAATGAACATGGATTGGTTTTGTGTGCCATATCTAGACATTCTGAGCACTCCTCTTTGGTTGGGGAGGACTACTTGCAAGTAATAAAACACTACCACAATATGTTTATTAGCAGATTTTTGAGTGGGTTGTCAAGCTATGCACTTATTCCAGGAAGTCTCAAACTTTTTTAGAGATGAAATTACAATTTTGAGAGACAAGAGAGTAATAAATAACTAAAATATAGGTAAAGATAAAGTAAAATAAAGGTAATATTACCATTTATTCACAACCTAAATGCAATAGAAAGTAACAGGTTGCAGGTGGTATGTTCTATTTGTATTTTGGAAGTTGTTTGGGTAGGTTTTGGAAAGGTTAGGAAATCCATAGTCACCAACATCATTTAATATGTCAAGGTAGATAAGGGTATGATTGATATCGGTTATGCTACTGAGGTTGGTAGAGGAAGGTGATTGATGTTGGTTAGGCTATCGAGGTCAATAGGGGAAATAATTGCCTATGAGGTTGCATAAGGTTTTTCTAGGTCTAAGAAATGATTTTGGTTAGGTCTAAGAGGTTGGGGAGAGTTATGAGAGGGTGTGTAGGGTTTTTATGGATTTGGTCAGAGGCTTGGTGTGTCAGGTCAATGGGAAACAAGCAAGGAAACTTTATAACTCTCTCATAGAGGTTTGGTTAGGAATGTCTAATGTAATGAATAATAGATGTAAAGTGATAGAAAAATAATTACTTAAAAGACGTATAGAATAAATTATATACTTAGTTGTAGTGGTGACTAAATGATAAGTGGTAGATGGATGGAACTTATCAGATAGTTTGAATCGATGCCCTGAATAGAGAAAACAAGTGGGTGTTGTTAGTCTTCAAGAGCTTGGTTTCTGATCTAGATTGACATATGCAAGATAATAGTAAACCAAGATGTCAAAAGTTGAATTTTGAGAGCTTGGATGCAAATAAGAATGAGTTTTCTTGATTTATTCTAACCTAAACATAAGGTTGGAGTTTGTCTTATGTACCCTACATCAGTAATCCCATCAACATCAGCCATGGGTTGACTGATGTTGATGGCCTTAGAATAGGTAAAAATACTATTTTGTCTAATTTTTTGTTGCTCCTTATGCCAAGTGTGGCATGCATTACAAAATGGTAAAAATAAGAGGTTAAGAAGGACATAGTTGGTTAGGAATTTAAATTTTGAGGTGAGAAAAAGTCTTGGGTAGTTAGGATGAGGGGACCAAGTCTTGAGGTGACTCATCAGGTGAGAATTAGTCTTAGGATGAGGTGGCCAGGTAAGGTGGAAAAATGGGTTTTTAATTAAATTAATTAAGTATTTTATATTAATTAAATGTGGAAGGGTAAAATCATGGGTTAGGGAGGCTAATTATTATTATTAAAAAATGGGCTTAAGGGGGATTTTGATATATGGACTTGCGCATGAGTGTGTGACATAATTTTGGTGTCTACATTTCCCCCTTTTTTTGTTGTAATTTTCACTGACAAGTTGTATGACAAAAAAAAGAGTTAGATCATCTAAGTATTGGATGAGGTATCCTTAATTTTAGTGTCTACAATATGGTTTATGAGGAGGACTTGGATACTTTGGGTTGGGAGAACAATAACCCTCCACAACACCATTCTGTTCTCTGATCCTCAGCTACCCCTAACCCTCCTTTAGATTATATTAGTTACCAAGATCCACAATATTTAAGGAATACCATTACCATTCTAAAACCTCATCTTTTGGCTTGTGATAATAACCAAGCTTCATAATGCCTTATCCATATCATTCAAGGACTTCATCCTTTGGATTGTGTCATAAATCAAGCTCCAAAATGCTCTATCATTATCCAATCCAAACCTCAGCCAATTTAATCACAACTTGAGCCAACCATTTAACTAATTTAATCCAAACCTAGACAATCATTTATCTGTAAACCCAACTAATCTAATCAATACCTCAATCAAGTCAATCATTGAAGACCAAGTTGTGATCAAAATTGGTATTTTACAATTGATTGAAAACCAAGGCCAAAGAACCAACTAATCCATGATTTTTTTTAATCAACCATTTATGATGTGTTAACTTATGATGAATCACCTTTTGATCCTATACCTATTATCAAGGAGTCTCACCCTACAAGGCTAGTCTTTGTTGAATATCTTCTTAATTATTATAATCACCTTTAGAAAAATCATTACCTCAACCATATGCCTATTTTTAAAGAGTCTCCCCTTGACAAGACAATATCTATGGAGTTGTCTCTTGACCTTTTTCCATCATTGTGGAATCTCATTTTGATAAAACCAGTCTCTATAGATCCCATTATGCCATCATAGGCTATTACATATCCAATACCAAGCATTCAATAAGACATCATTATAACATAGTACCCATCAGATGAAGAATTAGAATTAGAGTTAGGTTTTACTCTTAAACTAACATCATATTTATCATCATTAGAATCAAAATCAATCTCAACCTTTGATCTAAAGTCCCTTGAGTGAGAATTGGATTCAAAAACAAAATATTTTCATAGTTATTACAACATTGGTTACGCATGCCTCAAAAATCAATTTGAATACATTTGTGATCCTTCTTTAGTTTTTGAAGATGATTAATTTAGTATCAAAATGAGTTCTCCTAGTATCTTTTATGAGTATTGTGAAACCTACCGCCATTCTATCATCATTCCACATACCATTACCACCAACCATCATAGTCATGTCATTGACATTCTATCTCCCACAAGTGTTGATTGAGACCAATAGAATCATACCTTGTTGAAATTTATTCATGGTGACATATTAGATGAAGAAAATCAAGGAGGCCAAGACCACAATCATAAAACATAAAAACACTCTATTAGTGAAATCTTTTCAAATTTGTTAGGGGTTAATCAAAGTTAGAATTTAGCATCTTCTAGTGAAACCTTTTTAGAGGTGCTAGGGAACAATCAAAGTCAAAAGTCAAAAGTCAATGTTACTTAGTGAACTATTCTTGGAGGTGCTATAAGATAATCAAGATAATTTCATTGGTAGAAACCTCTTTGAGGTGCCAATAGCTTAGCACAAAAGTTATTCGCTACTTGATGAAGAAATTATCAAATATCAAATCAAATAGCTTCCAATCTATAGCCTAATAAGATGGTACTGACTCTCGAGCCTAAACAATAGAATAATCTAGTGGTCTTATCAATAGAATATCCATAAGTCTTCAACCCTACCACATTTAAAGATATGTCTAATCTAAAATCAACAACATTATGTGTGCCTAAAAATCTCGATCTTCATTTGTTTCTATACCATCATTCAATCCATTATCCTCCATCATTACATTTCCCAATCAAACCTACCATCCAAACTTTATCCATCTTTACCATCCATGGTTGAAATTTCCTTTTTAGAGGCTAGAAAGATACATTGTCTTGAAGTTTCAATGAAACAACATCAATGACTGATGAAGATCACAACAACATCATTTGCATCCAAATCTATAACCAATTCTTGATAGAGAAACAATTCATATGAGGTGTGGGCTAGAAATTAATATGATTGATTATTTTGTTTGTATCATTTGTTGATTATGACATGCATCTCCACTTTAGAAAGAACAATAAAATCATTTATCATACCCAAGTTATAACCAAACATGTACCATATCATATCAAGTTATTAATCCTTTTACCATTGTTGCATATCCTAACCATTCACCTTATCACTTGGAGGAAACCCTCTTACCATTTTATCTAATCTATCAAACCAATAATTATCCTAATCAATCATTATTCTATCATATCCCTCTCTACCATATCATTCCTATCTAGACCAAAGACTATTCTTAGTCATCGTATCTAATCCTATTTTGATCTTGGTTACTTTGGTTCTTCCTACACTTTTTGTGAGGGGATTTCGATCAAGTTTCAATAATCAATCAAATTTGTGTTTATAATGATAGGCTATGAAATTAGTGTGATAATTGATCTAAAAATATATCTTTCATTTTCCATCCTATATCAAGTTTGTTTATGTGAGTCTGATTATATCACCAACTAGGGAAAATCAATGTTCACCGGTCTTGCTACTAATTATAACCACCTCTAGTAAAATGAGTATCACTAATCTAATATATTGTATCCTATTAGAACTACCTATGGAAAGACTAGGGGAGACATTTGTTTTTCATGAATTATTGCATCACCTTGCCATTTTTATTTTCATTTGATTGGCCATTTGCCAAATATGAGAACTTGTTAGGACCTAGTTATTTTTTCCCTACCTTTTATGTGGATGAGATTACTATGACTTGAGGTCATTTTGGGACTAGGTAGGTTGTGTTTAATTCATGTTATGGTCTCCTCAGTCCCCCTTTTCCATACTCTCATCATTGTGTGAGCAACCTAAGCCAATGCTCTTGCCATTTTGTGAGTAGGTATCTTGTCATTCTCTAACGAGTTAAGATACCTCAAAATTATAAGTACATTTGTAACATTTCAAAATCCAAAAACATTTTTCCTATCTAAGCCTAGTTCATCATCCTTGATCTACCCTATTGGGGTAAAGTCATTTTTAGGATGATTTATTTTGCTTTTACTTTCAAGATGTTTGATTATTTCTTATTGTTTTTTATTTGAATGCTTTTTATTTATTTGTTTTTTTTCTTGACTTTTTGTTTGATTTTGGTACTATTACCTTGACTCAGTATATATGCATTCATTAGGTGATTCCTTGAGAACATTATTCTTGAGTCCATCTATATTCATACATCAACATAGTCATTGTGGTTTTTATCATTGGTGCATTATTTTCAATTATTTATTGGATCAGTAGTCAATCCTTATGCACATTTTGATAAAGTCTTCATGGTGTTCTATCATGAATCCTACCATCATGTGTTATAGAAAAAACTAGTTGGAAGAGGTCTATAAGCAATGGAGTATCAAAAGTTTTTCCTTGACACCTTGGAAAATCTTTCCGCACCCATCTTGATCAAATCAAACATTGCCCATTCTTCTTGTATCAATGCTAATTAGGCTGAGCATCTCTACATTAGTAGGTACAACTAAATCATTCCCATTGATCAACCTTTATTCTTCTATTTATCTCTTTCATCACTTTATTCATTATCATATGCCTAGTTGTTTATGGATTCTTTAGTCATTATACCATTGCATATTTAGTCATTAGACCATTGCATATACATTTGTGCCCTCTCATCTTTAATCTATATTCTAGGTTATATCCTTGAGTTATGACTACTAATCTTCCCTACTGGGGCATAACCTTATCAAACATCATCCTTATCAAATAATCTAGGTCAGCTTAATGATTATAACCGCCTATGGGAAAATCATCATTTTGACTTTTATTCTTGATTATAACCACCTTTGGGTAAATTAATACCTTTTAAATCAATGCATGCAAGCATTTTCTTGTTTGGATTAATCTTAACCATGGGTTAATTCCACCTTTCTTCTTGATTCTTTTCAAGGGGCCATCTATCCACATATGTGATGGAAACTTCCTCAAGGGGCATCATCTTAGGATTCCTAAACACCATTTGGAGCTTTTTTTTTAGATCATCATCTTATTTTTAGCATACACACCATTTCTCATTATTTGATGATACATTATTGTGATTATAGCTTAAAATATACTCCCAAATAGGGGCAAAGTATAGACACCTAAAATTGACCACCAATGGCTTCATACCCAACTTTAGACCAATTCTTACCAACCATTAAATACTTAGCCCAAGAATTTCCATAAATATAAAATTTGGCTTCATAACCATGTAATTAAATCAACTTGGCCCATAAATCAATTAATTTGGGTAAATTCACATTGAATTAAATCAAATATTGTAAAAAATGACCAAATGCCTAAATGATATTAATTAAAGTGCAAATATTGATTAAAACCTAATTAAATTCATCTTTGAGCAAATGAACTAGTAAATCAATTACCAAAAAGGAAAATTCAAATATCAAGAGCATCTTATAACATCCTAGAAGCTACTCATTACCTTTGTGATCAAATATAAAATATATAAATATTAACCTAGGAATATGCCAAACCTGATAAAGGTTAATAAACTCAACCAAGGTTCCAATTCAACTCTTTCCAAGTGATTTTAAAACCTATAAAAGCAAGCCTAGATCTCTTCATTTAGGGAGCTTGGACATAATAGTGTTATTTTGTATAAATTTGGTCATGAATGTAAACATAATGTTATAATGCTAAAATTGTTCCAAGCCAAGCCAAATAAATCCACATGAAGCCAAATCCAAGCATTGAACAAGGTGTCAAGAGGAGATAAAGGTAACCACACTCCATTGATGAAGATATTTTGAGCATAAACTAAGCAAGCCAACTAAATTACCATTTGGATCTATCAAAGATTTGGTAATGAATTTCTGTTTTTATGTTTATATTTCTCATTTCCTTTTATGTTTTTTTGAATTCTCATTTAGTTTGTTCACCATGCTCCACCCATGATCTAGGCCTAGAGATGTTAGATTGTTAGTGATTTGATTTCATTATTTTTGAAACTAACTCTATATTAACCTCATTTCTTCCAAAAATAATGAAATCAAATCACACTAAATCTCAGGTCATGCACCTAAGTGTAGTCAAATATATGTGCATGCAAATTTGGGCTCTCAGGCATTTTGATTATATTTTCTATGTTCAAATAGAGTCGAGTAAGCATATTGATGATGTCAAAATTTGTACACATGGAGGTTTTAATAGGAAATGGTCATATGGGTTTGTTTATTATTGTTATTAGTTATTACGTACTAAATACTAGGTCATGAAAATAAACAAGTCAAAATATATTTAGGTGCAAAGTTGGGCTTCCAGGCAATTTGACATTATTTTCCCATACTTAGCCAAGTTTGCATGAGGCAAGAAAGAGCCAAGTAGGAATTTTGATGGTGGAATATCTCGCATGTGTGGAAATTTTAGGAGAAGGTGATCATATTGGTTTGTTTAATTTTTTTTCTAGTTGACTTGTGCTAAATTTTAGATCATGCACTAAAGTGCATCAAAAGATATGCCTTCCAGATAGTTCTTGACATAGTTGGCTCTATGAGAGAAAAAATATAAGTGAGTATTTTAACGAAGTTATATCTTTCACATGTGAAGGTTTAAGGATTATTTTGACATATGGTTACATTATCCTATATGAGGAGATCATATGTTCCAAATTTTAGATCATGCGAGTGAATGAGGTAAAAGATATGATAGTCCAAAGTTGGCCTTCCAAGAAGATAAGTAATGGTCCCCATACATAGTAATTTTTTAGCAAGGATAAATACTAGGAAAAAATGGAGATCCTATCACTCACAAAAGACCATAAATATTTATTGAATGGTGTATAGTGATTGATAAGGACCTAGCTGATCCACAGTAATCAATATTGCATAGGAGTTCATAATATAGATCTACGATACACAACAAGTCAAAGAGGTCAAAGTATTTGAGGTTTATTGCTGAGTAGAGATAAAAATCAAGATTATTCTAGGGATCAATGGTGAAAAACTAATTATACATATAAATATCAATGGTGTGCATTAAATTCAAGAGGTCAAAGTGATAGTTTTCTATCATTCTTAAAGATCATTTTACGTACATAAGATTGACAATGTGCATTGAGTCAAAGTTTATAGATTGCATGAGATGAGTTAAACATGTACAAGGACATTAAATGTGAGCATAGTGTTTGATGTTTAAGTATGACCATTTGTGAAGGAAAGACTAGTTTGTGGTTTTAGACCATATCTTTCAATCCTGATAGAATTTGACCATGAAGTAAAAATATAATTTGTAGATCAATACAAGGTGCATCTATAAATATAAATTTTAATGTTTAATTATGTATACAGTCAAAGTTATAAATTTTTTAAGTTGATTGTGTGTTCATGTGTATTATGCAAGTAACCTAGGAAGGTTGTTTGAGATTGTACTATTGTTATTATGATGTTTAATGCTGAATTATCTATTTGAATATGTTGTAGACTCCATAAGTATGATATATGTGCATTTTAGAGGTGTGATCAATCTATCTCTAGGTTAAACAATGCTTAATAAGTTGACTATGTATTCATTCATGGTGTCCTTATGAACAAGGCTATTGTTTAAGTTGATTGAGCTTGCACAAAAGAGTGCAATGATGACTGTAAGCATTTGAGGATGACTAAGGGGTCATGTAGAATGGACTTATGCACTTGAAAAGTTTTCTTATGTTCTTAATTTTCTTGAATAAGTGTCAAAGAGCTGAATGGGTCTCCATAGGACCCAAAAGTGACTTAGGCCTATTTGAAAGTGGGTTGTGCTTAAGTGTGACCCATGTGAGATGCCTTCAGGGTGAAGGCATGAATTATGGCTGACATGGAAATATTTTTATCTTTTCAATTCATGATTTATCTATAAATGGTGAAACCAAATGTGTTGGTTTCTATAAGTGTGGAAGACTTGTGCAAGGTATGCGTGAGAGTTATAGAGTGAAAAAGACTTACAAAACCTAGTTGATAAATTGATGACAAGATCAAATTAATGAATATGTGTATGACTTGTAGGTCATATTTATGATGTAAAAAAAGTGCTTTGGTAGTTAAGGATATGTGAAAAGGTCAGATTGTGCATATGGGGATAGTTTGAGTGAAGAAGGAGAGAGATCATGGCATGCCTATGTGAGAGGCTTGTATAATATAGAGAGTTTTTATGCAGTGTTTAAATATATAGAGATACATCATCAGGTGTTGAAGACATCAGTTTTAAGGTGGAGGTGTTTAAAGGAGGGTCTAAAGGACTTGATATTTCTTATGGGTAATTGATCCTTATGAAATAGGTGTTTCACTAAATACATTTGATCTAAAGGACTTGACCAGTCTCTTATTTTTATTTTATTATAGGATAGTATTCCATGTGTTATAGGTTTGAGATTGGGTTTTACACCCCATGAGGGTTTCCCATAGTAACTATGTGTTATGTGTTTGATCTTGTGTATGCAATAAATGAATAAACTCTCTTGTTAATGTTTCTTGATCAAGTTGATATATGTTGAGTTTGAAAGGACTAAAATTGATATTGAAATATTTGGGCTCATTGATTCACCCCCTCTTAGTGATTGTACCTCTAAAAATTGGTATTAGAGCAGGTCTTTTGGTAAAGGCTTAACATATTGAAGGTGATCCAAGGTAAAATATGGGTAGTCATCAAGGAAGTTTCTCTACTAAACAAGCATTGATGTTCAATGGATATAATTATGCATTTTGGAGTGCAAGGATGAGGACATGCATTATGTCCCTAGGGTTTGATGTATGGCAATATATTATGGATGGTTATGTTGTTCCTACTATAACTTCATCTAGTGTTGTAGATAATAAGTTATTTGAGAATAATTCTAAGTCAATGATTTTCATCATCTATGGTCTTATAGAGACTGATTTAACCAATTTAATCCATTTTAAATATACTAAAGAGATATGGGATAAAATGTAGATAATTTATGAAGGAGATTCAAAGGTCAAACTTGATAAGTTGTAGACTCATAGAAAGAAATTTGAAAGTCTCAAGATTAATGAAGAAGATTATGTGGCATCCTTTCTATAGAGAGTTGATGAGATTTTGAACATCATCAAAGGTCTTGGAGAGAACCTTAAAGAGGAAATTGTTGTTCGAAAGGTATTAAGGTCTCTATCATCCAATTTTGATCTAAAATTATCTATTATAAAATAAAGTCATGATATTATTTAGTTGAAGATGGATAAATTTCATGGTACTATTATTGCCTATGTAATGAGGAATAATGATGATATACCACCAAAACAACAAGCATTATTCAAGATAGAGATGAAGACAAAGAAGAAGTTACAAGGTAAGAAACCCAAGAAGGATGAAATTTTTGATATAGATGAGGATGAACTAATTGATTTTATTTCAAGGAAACTAAAAATAGGTTTAGGCAAGTATAAGGGTGAATTACCCCTCAAATTCCTCAATTATGGAGAAGTAGGACATTTTGCTAATAAGTGCCCTCATAAGTATAATAAGGATGATAATGAAGAGCATGATAAAGATCATTATGATGGTAAGAAATCATGCAAGTCCAATAAAAGCAAAAAGGGTTTCAAAAGGTTTGGCAAAAAGAATAAATAATTTAAGGACAACAAGAATCTCTATGCCAAAGAAGATTAAAACTCATTAGATGAGAGTGAAGTTAGTGACTCAGAGTATGATCATGAAGATGATGGTCTCATTGAATATGAATATTTGTTCATGGATAAGGAAGGTAGTTACTCACATCAAAAGGATTCTACTTGGAGTGATTTATAAGATGATGAAGATGAGGTGGGCTATGAGACTACATTGACAAATGATCATGAAGAAATAAATATTGAGAATAAGATAAATAAAAATATGATATCTAAACTCAAAGACTATGAGGAAAAATTTAGTGTATATGAGGCAATAATAAATAAAGACACCAAGGAGAATGAATATATATTCAAACATCTCAATTTTTAGTTGTCAATTGGAAGTCTTGTCTACAATCCTAAAGGCTAAAGAAGATGAATGTTCAATGTATGTAATTGAAAATACGTCATTAAGATTTGAGTTAGAGAAGACATCTAGTAAGGTGAAGTCATTTGTGAGATTTGAAAATAGATAAAGTGATCTATAAAATATTCTAAATGATAAAAATCATGAAAATGATAATACTGGTCTTGGATACAAAGAAGAACCAAAGACTGCAACTCAAGACAAGATGAAGACTAATGTGAACAAGGATAATCAAACATTGAAGAAAAATTATTAGACAAGGAATGAAGGTGATATCAAAATGAATACAAAACAAATCAGATAACCAAATTTTATGAGGTATGAAAAATTTCAATGGTTACTGATATACTTGTAATCAGTTTAGGCATAGATCTAGAGAATGTAGAATACCTATTAGAAATGATATTGCTTGGAACTATGATGGGGGTAATTAGTCAAAAGGTATGAGAAAGGTTGAATACTTTAAATATCATGATGTGGAACACTTTTTAATTCATTTTTAAAATAAGGTAAGATAAGCTAAGTTTCCATCAAGGTGTATGGTTTGCTACAACTATGAATAAAGAGGTCACATTGCTAGATTCTACAAGCAAAGGCCATTATGTCAAAATAGGTTCAATCAAGCTCCAAGTGTATAAGGAAAAAGGCAAGTTAGCTTAGGTAATCCAAAGGTGAGTCATGATGAGTCTACAAGTCCAAGTAATCTACTTATTATGGTGGAGAATGCTTCAAAATTTGAAGAGTTCTAAGAGGTCTCATTGTCTGCTCATGTTGAGAATAAAAAGACCAAGCTCAAGGAGAAGACCAAGGTATTGGTTGAGGCTAGTTATGAGATGATTTTATATCCAGGTGAACATCATACCATTGTTTATCATATATCATAAAAATATCATCAATTATTAGTGCCTAGTGATGAGGTTCCTAACTGCAAGGTGGATTCTTCAAATGAAAAGTTATGTCAAGATTCCATAGTTGTTCCATCTGTTGTCAATTCTATCTTAGAAGATAAGGAGAGTGATATAAAAAAGGAACCAATTGTCATAGTTTAGACTAATAATAAGGAGAATAAAATTAATAAATCTTATAGTTACAATAGGATTATTATGGTTAATGAGGAGATGTGGGCCACTCTTGGCTTTACTTTGTTCTAAAGAGCATTGTGGTGCAAAAGATGTCTTTATCTTTGCTTCCGAAGAGACTCCTTTCAAGTGTAGAAGAAATAGATGTTGTGGTGTTATTCATATGATCCTATAAGGCTAGAGATGAGTGTTTTTAGTTAGAGCAAGTATCTCCAAGTGTAAGATATGTTGTGGTGATGTCAGAGTGATGTTATAACTATATTTGATCAATTTGTAGGGCCAGATTAAAGGTTTTAAAGTGGTAAAAGAGGATTTGTGTCTTTTAAAGATGTTATTTTTATATATAAAGTTATTTTGACCTTATTATAGCATTCTCCATGTGGTTTTGTGGTCTAAAGGGTTGATGAAGTCAAATTGGAGATTTTGTTTACTCTTAGGTTTCCCAATTTGTGCTTAAGAGTATGTAGGTCCTAAAATGGGTTATAGGACATATGGGTTCCCAAAGATGTGGAAGCTCAAAAATTGGTTCATAAGTGTGTAATGGTTATCTCTGGGTGTGCAATAAGTTTCGAAAGTGATAATTGAATATAAGGTGGTTTGTTAACTTTGCTTGTTTTAAAATTCTAGGGTTTTGGGCTATGCTAGAATTTTTTTTTGCATTATTATTTAAGGTTAGACACTTATTAATAAGTTGAAAGGGATAAACGGCTTTTCAAATCATGTTTCATAGATATTTGAAGTTTTGTGGTTTATATTCTATTTAAGTTTTTGTCATATTAGAGACCCAATTAGGTAGTAGGTTTGTGAAGGAATTATGTTACAAAGGATGAGCTAAGTGATGAAAATTGGAATAATTTAGGGGGAATATAATAGTTCTCAAGATATGAATTTTTAGGTCTTGATGATGTGTCAACTAAAATTTTTGGGTTCTGCAAGTTCCAGGTAGGGCTACAAGGAGTCTACATAGGTGTAGTCTTTAAGATGGGATTTTTATTTAGTTTATCCAAAATATAAATGCATGAGTTTTTAAGATGAGTTATCAAGTTTTTTTATATCATGTTTCCTAATTTGTGTGTGACATGAATTTCTATTGGTGGTCCTTGAGGTGGTTCGAGAGAGAAGGCTAGTGAGCTTATATGGTGATTCTTCATGGTGTATGAAGATCTAAAGATGATCAAGGGATGAAATTGATTAGAAATATTATAGGGAGTCCCTGTTAGATGTTTCTTGGTGATTTCCATCAGATTTAAACATTTTTGTGTGTTCTTTCTTCATTGATTTTAGTGCTTGGTTGAAGAGAGTATTGGTATGGAAAAAAAGGAAGCTCTCAAGGCAACAAGAGGTAGGCTCAATGTAAGGGGAAGTTTTTAATATCTATATAAGATGTTATAATCCTATTTGATGGTATGTTTAGGTCCTCAAGATTTTTTGGTGCCCATTTTATCATTATGTCAAAGGGGGGAAAAGGTCCTATTATGAGAGTGTTTAAAGAGAGAGAAGGAAGGTGAGTTGTATGATGTGTGTTGGCATCAATGAGAAAGGGGGAGATTATTGTAAAGTTTTAAATTATGTCATAGTAATGTCATGGATGTGTCCTAGTGAGTGGATGAATTTCTTTGACACCCTAAGTGAAAATGATAAAGTGTGCGATGTGCTTGAAGTTGGCTTGGCTGATCTTTAGTTTTCACATGGTTAGAGATGTTCAAGGATAAGTATGGTGTTTTTAGCATGATAAAAGGGTAACATAACAAGTAAATTATTATTTTAATTCTTATGTGCATGAGTGGATTTCATCTGGTTGATCATTATTTTCATTTAGGCATGGTGGGTCTAGTGGTAGAAAATTTGAGTAGGTATTTTGTGATGTCACCATTGCCACGTATGGATGAGTCAAGAGGAGTTTGTCATATGGTTGTGATCACATTAATCCCTAGTTTCTATGTGATAAATTTTAGGTCATGTACCTAAGTACAGTAAAATATATGTGGGTGTAAATTTGGGCTCTCAAGCATTTTGATATCATTTTATATATTCAAATAAAGTTGAGTAAATGTGTTAATGATGTCAGAATTTTCATGCATGAAGCTTTCAGGAGGAAATGATA
The DNA here is from genome assembly GCA_037957365.1 of Torreya grandis. Taxonomy (NCBI): domain Eukaryota; kingdom Viridiplantae; phylum Streptophyta; class Pinopsida; order Cupressales; family Taxaceae; genus Torreya; species Torreya grandis. Next base: position 372,294 of record JARHVA010005784.1, read on the forward strand.
ACATGGGTTTTTTTTAGTATTTTTATTATTTATTATTCACTAAATCTTAATTCATGCACCTAGATTCATCAAAATATATGCATGTGTAAATTTGGGCTCTCAGATAGTTTGACATTGTTTTCCCATACTCAAATTTGCATGAGGTAAGAAAGAGTCAAGTAGGCATTTTTGATGGTGAAATATCTCACACATGTATAAATTTAAGGATAATTTAATCATATGGTTTTTTTTGGTATTTTTCTTATTTTATTTTGACTAAATTTTAGACCATGCACTGAAGCACATCAAAAGATATGCATGTGCAAAGTTACCCTTTTAGATAGTTATTGACATAGTTAGCTTTGTGAGAGGAAAAACTTGAGAAATCATTTTAATGAAGTTATCTATTCAATGTGTGAAGGTTTGAAGATAATTTTTACACATGGTTGGATTTTACTATATGAGGATATCATATGGTTCAAATTTTAGATCATGCGAGTGAGCGAGGTAAAAGATATGATGGTCCAAAATTAGCCTCCTAGGTGGATAAGTAATGGTCCCCATACTTAGTCATTTTTGAGAAAGGATAAATACTAGGATAGAATGGAGATCCTATGGATCATGGGAGATTTTATAGATTGATTTAATGGTATGTAGTGATTGATAAGGACCTAGATGATCTGTAGAGATTGATGGTGCATAAGAGTTCATACATCTAGATATACGATGCACAACAATTCAAAGAGGTAAAAGTATTCAAGGTTTAGCATTGAGGAAAGATAAAGATAAAGATTATTCAAAGGATCAATGGTGACTAGGTGATCATATATATATATATATATATATATCAATGGTGTGAATTCAATTCAATAGGTTAAAGTGATAGTTGTGTAGAATTGTTAAAGACCGAGCTATTATAGAAGATTGATGGTGTACGTTGAGTCAAAGTTTCTAAATTTCATGAGATGAGGTCAACGTGTTCAAGGTTAAACATTTGGGATTTGATGCACTATGCATTAAAGATCGAATGAGATCAATGGTGCACGATCAATCTAAATCAATGAGGATATGAAATTTGAGCATAGTGTTTGAAATTTAACTATGACTATTTGCATTTGAATATTTGAATTTAGGAAGGAAATACTAGTCTATTGGTTTTGGACCATATCTTTTGATATAGGAAGAATTTGAACATGTAGTAACAATAAAATTTGTAGAGGACTCTAATGCACATCTATAAATATAAATTTTAATGTTTAATTAATTATACAATCAAAGTTATAAAATTTCAAAGTTAATTGTGTGTTTGTGCATATTCTGCAAGTAACCTGAGAAGGTTGTTTAATCTTGTACTATTGTTATTTTGATGTGTAATTTTAAATTAGATATTGGAGAATGTTTTAGACTCTATAAGGATGATCTATGTACATTTTTGAGGTGTGATAAATATATATTTAGTATGAAAAATTCTTAATAAGTTGACATATTGATTCATGGTGTCCTTATAAATAAGGTTATTATTTGAGTTGATTGAGCTTACATATAAAAGTGCAATGACGATTGTAAGAATTTCAGGATGACTAAGGGTTCATATAGAGTGTACCTATGCATTTGGAAAGTATTCATGTTCTTAATTTTCTAGAAAAAGTGTCAAATAGATGAATGGGTCTCTATAGGACCTAAAAGTGACGTAGGCCTATTTGAAAGTGGATTGTGCTTAAGTGTAACCCATGTGAGATGCCTTAAGGGGGAAGGAAAGTATTATGTTTGAAATGTAAATATTGTAATATTTTTAATTTGTAATGAAATTACTTCAACAATAAATTAGAATAGCAGAAGTAGATCTAAATATGACTAAAATATATACAAATATATGATAATAGATAAGCCACTTCAAGGGGGCAACCTCCACAAGCTTCAATAAGAGAATAATTCACAATATGTTGCTAAAAAATTACCCAGTACCTCCTATATATAGTCTATCTAGGTCATGGTTACTCCATAGGCTGACCTACTAACTAAATGAATGCATAGAAAAATATGAAATATCATCAAAGAGGGATAAGTAAGCCACAAGTTAGCTATTCCTATCCTCATACATGTAATAGGTTAGGGCCGTAGCATAATTAATTATTTCTCTATAAATGGTGAAACTAAATGTGTTGGATTCTAGAAGTGTGGAAGACTTTTGCAAGGTATGTGTGAGTGTTGTGGAGAAAAGGAGAGTTAGATTGCCCAGTTGATGAATTGATGAGCAAAATAAATTGATGACTATGTGTATGACCTAGATATCATATTTATGATGTCAAAAAATTTCTCTTGTAGTTAAGGATATGTGAAGAGGGTTGAGTGTGCATATGGGGACAATTTGAGTGAAGAAGGAGAGAGATTATAACATGCCCATGTGAGAGGATTGTACAAGATAGAGATAGTTTGTGCAATTGTTAGATAAATAGAGATCCATCATCAGGTGTTGAATACATAAGTTATAATGTGGAGGTGTTCAAAGGAGGGTCTAAAAGACTTGATATTTTTTAGGGGTAGTTTCTACTTGTGAATAGGTTTTTTTACTAAAGACATTTGACCTAAAGGACTTGATAAAGGTTTCTAGTCTAAAGGGATTAACCAGTCTTTTGTTTATAATTTCTTATAGGATAGTAGTCCATGTGTTGTAGGCTTGATATTAGGTTTTATTCCCCATTAGGGTTTTCAAAAAGAACTATGTGTTATGTGTTTGATCTTGTTTATTCATTAAATTAATGAGATATCTTGTTAATTTTACTTGATCAATTTGATATATGCTAATTGTTTAATGGTTTGAAAGGACTACAATTAGTATTAAAAAATTTGGGCTCATTTATTCATCCCCCCTTTTAGTGATTGTACCTCTAACAATAGGGAAGAAAGATTAATACTTTTAAAGAGATTATATCAACCAAGATGATAATGTTATAAAATAGGGAAAATTTTGGAATATAATTTGAAGCAATAATGAAAGTAGGCACATAAGCAATTGGATCAATGTGGATGATCTAATTGGAACACACAAAATAAACCTTGTACCAATGCTAGCCAATGCAATTTTTACAATACAACACACAATGATCAAAGAGAAAGAAACAAAAAAAAAGTAAATTCCTAATAGTTTTTCATCCTAAGTGTTATTAAGTTATAAGAAAATTTGATTTTAATGTGATAGGGATGTTGTTTGAAATAAGAAACTAGAAAACAAGTTAAGGTTGGTTTCAAGATGTTTGAGATGAAAGAGATCTATATTAGCAATGGTAATATTTTGGTATTAGGGCCTACCCCATCACTTCACAATCCCTCAGTGATAAGGGTGTCATGTAATATATACCATCAACCACATATTTATACTTGGAAAAAAACCAAGTTAGCTTCCCCCTTGGTGATGAAATCCAAGTAGGTAGGACTTGGGAAGACAAACATTTAAATTTTTTAATGTAAATTAATTTGGTAGTGTGTTTAAAAGAGTAAAATATTGTAACTAAAATGGTAATTTGAAAAACCACGCATTTAATCTATGTGAGTTACTCTAAGCATGCAAACAACTGAAAAGGAAAGGTGAATTAATTACTAGCAAAAAGGTGTTAATTCCTTGATTAATAAAAATATAGAATTAGTTGAAGTGACACTATATGAAAATAGTATCGAATAAATTTGATTGGGTCATTTTTGTTATATATAAGAAAGGTATTAAAGAAAAAAACTCAAACAGGTCAACTATATCTCTTAGATTATAGAACTATGTCAAATGAGAATCAATTCAAAGAATTACTTTTATGAACTCTAAATATTCATATATATGAACAAGAAAACCCCTTAGTCTTGTAAAATAATCCCATGATTTGGAAATTAAATCTAAAATTCCTCCATATCCTTTAAAATTCCTATGCACATGTCATTACCACTATATCTAGACTAAAACCATTATTGTGGTTGAAAACATTCCACTATAACAATTGATAAATAGTCATGTCAATTTCAAAATAGACACAACAATTAAAAACATATTGGGTCAGTTTTTAAAATCTTTAGTGAGGTTGTAACACTAAGTTTTTATAAATATACCTATATTTTTTCAACCATGAAAATTCCTTTAACTTCTATAGGCCATTTTAATATGAACTCAAAGTAACATGTTTTTTGTTTTTTTTTTCTTTTAATTTCATAAAATTTCAAGAACTATCCAAATAGGTACTAAAAATGTACTTTTGATAACAACTATCATTCTTTTAGGACATGTCATGTTGTGAATACCCTTTTTTTAATTATTCATTGTCTTACCTATTGAAGTGGATAATTTTTTTGATCAAAGATAATAGATAGAAAGATTTTAGGGCAACATGATAAAAGAAATAAAGGAAATAACATATGGGATAGAAAAGTGTATCGAAACCAAATACAATGATTGCTTACATTCATGGGAGGAATATTATAAATCCCCAAAATCAAACTAGGCTGAGGAATACTGTGTGATGAGAGGAAATACTAATAGGAAAGTGAACAAAAAAATTAGCATCAAAATTGAAATAATAGTTTCCAATTAAGTCAAAAGGAATTCACATAGACGCTGATGTGGTCAGTAATATAATAAGTAGTTAATTTATAAAAGTGGTAAATAATTTAAAATAAATGGTATCATGTCATATTAAATAAGACATTCATTTTAGTACCATAAAACAAAAATGTAAGTATCTCAAAAGATCTCCATAAGGTATCACAATCTATCCTTAAAAGATAAATGTGGGGAATAAAACCATACTTCATCCATATTGTAAAGTTCACAAGTAAAATTTAAATTTTCTAATTAATTATAATTTTGTCTACAAGAAGAACAAGATAAAGTTGTGAAGTTTCTAAGTGTTTTATCAAAAATTGGGAAATCAGAGATGTTAAATCCTAATTAGATAAAATGAACTAAACTAAATTAGGGTTTAAAATATATGCATAGATAAATAATTCCATAATTTTTATTCTTACTCTATTTTTAAATTTGTTAAAATGGGAAAGTAATATGAAAATAGAACTTAGCTAGAAAAATAGAATGCATGACTATGGCTAAGATTGAAATTGACTCAAGAGATGTGTTGACTATCTATGTATTTGTAACAAGGTTTTCTATTATATCTTAACAAGAGAATCATATATGGATAGGGTTGTAGTACATTTTTTACTTAGGGAGTACTAGTGTCTTGTAGATGATATGTCTTTGATATTTTTGTGATAGGTTCATGTTTTCCTTTATGGTCTTTTAACTATCCAGGAGCCTTCAATTCATCACAAAAAACATTATGTATATTCTCCTTCACTTTTAACCCTAGATCAATAGTACAAGATGATAAATTTAATATTAGGGTAAAATAGGTCAGTGATTTAATCTGTGCTTGAAATCAATACCCTTATGTTGAGCATTGGCCTACACACCAATATTTTGAAGAAGGTTCAAACTCCATGTAATTCTCCTATGGTATAGTGGTGCATATGAAAGAATGGTAAGAAATTATAAATGGTGGTGTAATATTAGTTTGATTAAGTGACTCAACCATGAATTATGAACTTATAAGTGTATTCATACTTTAGATCAAAGACACTAGGGCTATATGTATTCAGAATTGGGAGAAATAAGGAATTTGCTATCAATGTGAAATTATAATACTAGTGTTTTTAAATACATAACTCTCTGGTGTGAAAATAAGAAATGAATAAAAATATTAACATACCTTAGATTATTGAGATTACTAAAAATAGTAGATACAAATTAAATACAATAAAAAAAATGGGTAAAGGGTTACTCTGGGCAATGTGAGCTCTCATAAATACTTATCTATTGGATAGTGTGAGCTCAATTTTTTAGATTGATAACTATAGATGTAGAACCATACTTATAACCCACTAAACTTGGATTAAAAGGTACATTGAGAGTAACTTCCTTGGGCAATATACTATTCTTAGGTCTACCATAAATCAGATGGCTAAAAGGATTTCTATTGGCTTAAGATTCCTCAAGATTATTTAAGTTTGTCCTCTACATATATTTTGGTATGATGAGGCCAAAGTACATGGAAGAGCAATATTAAAAGGCTAAATAAAAGGATATAGTCCCACATGTTCCCTCCATCTTTAATATTTCAATAGAGTGTTATCGAAAATATAAACTTATGAGTGTTATCTAGGGCCTAGGTATTGGATAATGAAATCCCATCACATCATGACATAGGTAAAATAGGCAACTGCTTAGCCAAAAATAATAGCTTCTTCTCAATTTTTACACCCCACTAGAATATAGGGTTTAGTCTATCATGTGGCTATGAAATCCACAATTGATATAGCCCATAGAAATGAAAAGAAAAGAGAAACTACTAATTTTTTATTTCTAATATCACCACCTAGGTGATGTGAGGTAATATCATACACGAGATATCTTGGGATACTAGATATATTCAAACTTATTTTGATTTCTAAGATCACCACCTAGGTGGTGCAGGGAAAGAGCATACAAAATTTACTAATAGAAAATAAAGATAAAAAAAAATTCAATAGATACAATAAAAAATTTATTTTAAAATAAATCATTAGCTAAAATAAAATTGGTTGGATTGTTATGTCTTTGACTTGAAATGATACAAAAAATTGTTAATATATTTTTTTTAAATCATATTTATTTGTATAAAAATATGAAAGTTAGTGAACTTAAAAATACTATTAGTAAAATATAACATAAATAAAATATTTTTATTATATGTATGTGTCTTTATGATATCTTGAGTTTGAATTAAATGAGAGTTCAAATGGGCACCCGATTCAAAAATTATGGCCTCCAGAAGATAGCCACTAAAGGTGAGAGTATAAATTCACCACTCAATAAAAATTTACCGCTAACATTAAAATTTTTCCACTAAGCAATGCAAATTCACCACTAATAAAGTTTTACACTAATTTATGAATTTTCCATTAACTACACAAATTCACCATTCAAAGTATGGATTCATCATTCAAAGTATGAATTTGTCATTTGACTGAATGGTTTGATTATTTGGATAAATTATTTCTCCATCAGGTGAAAGAACATAGAAACCAAAACACATAAAGGAAAAATAGGGATACCATAAAAAATTCTTTGATACATAATATAATTTCGCTAGAACTAATCATGCTTTTGTTGAAGCTTTTAATAATTTCAGATAAGTTTTTATGAATTAGTTGATACCAGTTATGATTTAATTAAAGATGATGATGAACTTAATGTAAACACTAGAAACATAAAAAATAGAATGTCAGGTTGAATGATTTTGCCAATCTGATGGCAAATTTGTTGGTACAATTGACTATTTTTCTAGTTTTGCTGATAATTTTGTTAAACCTTAGTCACCTGCTACAGTCAAAGAAAATTCACTAAAACTTTACAAGTTCACTTGTAATAGAAAATAATTTCTTCCAAAATAGTGTTATAATAGTTATCTAAGAAAAAGGACTTGAAATAAACTAGAAAATCCAAAAATAAAGCATTATAAAATAATTAGGAATGATCCCATAGAGCATGCCAAAATGTTATAACAACATTTTATAACTTACAAGCTATAAAACCAAATATTTAAAAATTGACTCCTTTTTCTAAAATCAACCTAAAACCTTAAATAGAGATTTAACAAATATAAATATAGTTATACCTTCACCTTACCAATTGATGAGGATATTTACCTTTTCCAACCTGGATAAGTTCTTGTGAACTAATATGTGGATGCTCAAATTATTTTTTTCCAATGCAATGGGAGTTTTGATAGCAATTCAATAATTGGATAGAAATTTGATAGCTCAAAATGTTGTTCTTTAAATGATATATTTGATAGCTTAATTATGGATTCTCTAAATGGATGAGAGGACATGAATTTATAGATTTCTCAAATGAGAATATGGTCATATTTTTTACAAATATTAAGTGATTTGATTTTGGATTGTTGGATTTAAGTCCTAATTTCAGTGGTGAATATCAATTATTCAAGTGGTTTAGAAATGTAAGGAAGTTAGTTATGTGGTTAAAAATTCTTATGAATTAGTCAAGTTAGTTGAATGATTCACCATGGTAGTTGCATGTCTTAAGTAGTTGGATAGATGAATTAGCCCTTAAGAGACAGAATCATGAAAATGGTTTGACGACTCAACCTATTGATTAAGATAATTAAGGAAATGGTTGGTGACTTGAATTTTTTATTTTTAATTAGTTTTAATTATTTATTTATGGAATTAAGTGTGTAAGACTAGTTATAAATGGATTATTTTATTAATTAACTATTTGAATTTAAGAGGGAAACTGATGTTAGTGAACTTAAAATAAAATCTATATTTTGATTGATGGTCGAGTTAGATGGCTTTGTGTAGATATTTAGTAAGATTGGTTGTTCCACAAATGTGGTGGAATTTAGGTGTCTATACATAGTTATACCTTCCTCTTCATGAGAGACCTTCCCATGATTTATATAATCAAACTCCTTGTTAGATTTGAAAAAATAAATGATGTCATTACCTTTCATGGGTTGTTATTATAGAACTCTTGGATTTTGTTCTTAGCTTTTTGAATTTTTCCTTGCTTCAAATATCTTGGATTGTTATCCAACTCCTTAATTTACACTAACATATCCCAAAACTACATATTAATTCATTTCCTTAAACTTTACAATATTAGACACTCCTTATAAATTGATGCAAAGGTTATTTCTGTTATAACCCATATTGGTTAGAAACTTTAATCCAAAAACCTTAGTATGATTTTCAAATTTAGAAAAATAACATCTAGATATTGATGGAAGTAAATATAATATGGTGGATTACTTATTTTTCTCACCTAGTACATGTGTGTACATATTTGGTAGAGGAAAGTATCATATGCATGGTAGACTCTCCTCTCTCCTTCACTCCTTAAAATTAATTCTTAGAACTTAGCAAACATCTCTTCTATAGTTTACAACTGAAGTTTTAAATATTGAATGATACCCATGAGAAATTATCCATGGCTCAAACTCTATCTTGTATTTATTGATTCTCATATTCAAAGTGCCACCACATATTTATTAATTCAAATTTAACCTCTCAAATTTATTGGTTTATATCTTAAATATCTTCAAGCCTTTCTATCTTCAAATATTTTCTTGTGATTGCACTTTTTCAACTAATAAACATGCACTTCATTATCAATAAATAGTTATAGAATAATATGTAATACAATTCAAAATAATGTTAGTAAAAAAATTAAAATCAAAATGAAAACATTTTATAATACCAATATGATCCATTAAATAGATGGATATTCCAAACTAAGCTTCACAAAAAATAATCCTTTCAAGATAAAGGGTTTTCTTAAAGTTCTATGCCATACAAAAACACCCAAAATGTTGTAACAATACATATTCAAATATTTTGACTATCATCTCATCTATAAAATAAAATATGAAATCATACACATTAAATTAAAACATGACATATACATTTCATACTACCTTTCACATAACAAACATGCTGCTATTGCATACATGATTACAATTCTATGTGATAGAGTGGAAAATGAATGTGAAGTTTGTTAGCCTTTATGAACAAGTATTACGATTATGTGAAATGAATATTGAACTATTTTAAGTGTGTTTTCTTAATTATAATAATATAAAATTATTGAAACATGCAAACAAAGGAAACAATCACATCAACTAAGAGATATAACACAACACTTACCCCGAAGAAACTCAATGTGATAAAAATATATCAAGAGTGAATCTACACTTCCTTATCTCCAATTTGTTCTATAATTTATGAGTTTTTTCCTTCTTGGGATTATAAATACATGAAATCCTAAATGGATTATATACTCATAATGACCTCTACACTTTTTAGTGTATGAATTGCTTCTTAGCAGGAAATACTATTGAACTCTGTCATCTCAACATTGTAGTATTCAAATCAAAGCTTCTAGGCACTCAAATGCCTTCTCAACACAATAAGGAAATCCCATTAACTCACTATTCTTCCTTTGATATCAAATAAACATCTCTAAATAATCTCTTCCTTACATTTAACACTAATGGAATGCATCAATAAATGAGAATCAATTCAAAGAATTTATTTTATGAACTCTAAAGATTCATACATATGAACAAGAAAACCCCTTAGGCTCTTAAAATAATCCCATGAGTTATAAATTTCATCTAAAATTCCTACATGTCCCTTAAAATTCTTATGCACATGTCATTACCACTATATCCAAGATGAAACCATTGTTTTGGTTTCAAACATTCCACTACAAACAATTAAAAAATAGTATTGGCAGTTTTAAAATAGACACAAAAATTGAAAATATATTGGGGTAGTTTTTAAAATTTTTAGGGAGGTTGTAATAATAAGCTTATATAAATATAACTATAGTTTTTCAAATATGAAAGTTCCTTCAACTTATATAGGCCATACCATTTTCATATGAACAAAAAGTAACATGTTTTTTTAAATCTAATTTCATAAAATTTCAAGAACTATCCAAATAGGTACTAAAAATGTACTTTTGATGTCAACTATCATTTTTTTAGGACTTGGAATTTTTTTAATACCATTTTTTAAGTATTTATTGTCTTACCTATTTAAGTGGATAATTTTGTTGATCCAAATTTTTTATCCAAGATAACAGATAGAATAATTTTAGTGCAACATGATAAAAATGAATAAAAGAAATAACATAGGGGATATAAATTTGTATCAAAATCAATTGCAATGATTTATTATATTCATGGGAGGAATATTATAAATCCCCATTATTAAACTAGGCTTAGTAATAGTGTGTGATGAGAGGAAATGCTAATAGGAAAGTGAACAAAAAAAGAACTGGCATCAAAATTGAAATAGTAGTTTCCAACTAACTCAAAAGGAATTCTTATAGACTTTGATGTGGTTAGTAATATAAAAATTATTAATATATAAAAGTATTAAATAATTTAAAATAAATGTCATCATGTCATATTAAATAATACATTTATTTTAGAACCATAAAACAAAAAAATTTAAAGTCAACAACAACTAAAAATATTATGGAAAATATGATTTGGAAAAGAAAGTATCTCAAAAGATATCCATAAGGTATCAAAATATATCCTTAAAAGTTAAATTTGGGGAATAAAACCATACTTTATCCATATTTTAAATTTTGAAATTAAAATTTGAATTTTCTAATTAATTATAATCTTGTCTACAAGAAGAACAAGACAAAGTTGTGAAGTTTCTAAGTGTTTTATCAAAACTTGGGAAATAGGAGATGTTAAATCCTAATTAGATAAAATGAACTAAAATAAATTAGGGTTTTAAAATATATTCATTCCCTAATTTTTATTTTACTCTATTTTTAAATGTGTTAAAATAGGAAGGTAATATAAAAATAGAACTTAGGTGGAAAACTAGAATGCATGACTATGCTTGAGATTGAAATTGACTTAAGAGATGTGTTGAATCTCTGTGGATTCATAACAAGGTTTTATAGGATATGTTATCAAGATAATCATATATGAATAGGGATACAATACATTTTTTTACTTAGGGAGTAATAGTGTCTTGTAGATGATATATCTTTGATATTTTTGTGATAGGTTTGTGTTTTCCTTTATATTCATTTAACTATTTGAGAGCCTTCAATTCATCATAAATAACATTATGTATATTCTCCTTCACTTGTAACCCTATCTCAATAGTACAATATGACAAATTTAATAATAGGATAAAATGGGATAGTCATTTAATTTATGCTTGAAATCAACACCCCTATGTTGAGCATTGCCTACAAACCAATATTTTGAAGAAGATTCAAAATATATGTAGTTCTCCCATGGTATAGTGGTGTGTATGAAATAATGGTGGAAATTTATAAATGATGGTTTAATATTAGTGTGATTAAGCGATTCAACCATGAATTATTAACTTATAAGTGTATTCATACTTTAGCTCAGGGATTTTAGGGCTATATGTATTCAAAATTGGGAGAAATAAGGAATTTACTATCAATGTGAAATTAGAACTCTAGTGTTTTTCAATATGGAATCCTCATGTGAAAAATGGTTTGAAATGTGGGTTTATAGTGATATTTTTGTAATTCATTTGGATGGATCTCATCAAACTTATGGAATGACCCATTATGTGAATTTCAAGTTGAGTAATTAGTTGTTATTTGGTGGGATGACAAGAAAGATGGAATTGACACTATTGGGGAACATTGTTGTCAAAATGGTATGTTGTTTCCCTAGGAGAAAAATAAGATGATTTGGGAGTTTGTAATAGTGTATGGATAATATTGGACTATTTTTCATTAGAAATAAAAACATTATGTGATCATTAGTTTACTTATAGAAATGAATCAACTTCTTTCAAAATGAAATAAAGTTGTCAAAATGTCATGGAATAAGGCATGAGTTGAGTGTGTAAAAAAGGGTGGTCATAGGTGCATTATTTTATCTTAAATTTCAATTTATGTGTGTATATTCACACCCCCACCATTTTATTATAGTAATGAAACTAAGTAAAATTACTATATTAAAATTAAAATTGTGTACCTGAACCTACCTATGCAATGAACTCCAAAATGGAGGCCATAATGTTGAACTATGCTTCATTCAAAATCTTGTAATGAAACATATAAAATCAGTCCTTACTTAAGATTAAAATAAAGAAGTAAATACAAGAAAACTTATAGATATAATAAAAACTAATGAATCTACCTAATCAGGGATGAAAACCACTATGTTTTTTGGTCCAAAAATTTAGTGATTGTAGATTGTAGGACTCTTGAATAATTCATTTGATATCTTGGATTGGAATGTGCATGCACCAAACCTCATTCAAGGGTGAGTGTGATGAATAACACAAGGTGTGTTTGAATCCACAATTACATAACCAAATTAGTGAGGTAGTTTTATAATCCCTATATGAATATAATAGATTATTTTGGTGGAAATTTGGTGCAAAAACTCATGCAAAAAGGTTGAATAGCTGTTGTAGATAAAATATTATTCATTTTAGGTGGAAAAAGGTAGTGTGATTTGGGACTAGTGTATAAAACATGGATAATAAAAAAAAAATCCATTCCATAAATGAAACTGGTGAAAATTTGGACAAGTAGTCATATGTTGTGTAAATACCCCAATATAATATTTGGGTGTGTATGGATTCATAGATTGAGTAATAACAACCAAAATTTTGATATCAAAACATGTGTGCTAACAAGTAACACTACCACATGTGATGCCTCCAAACTTCTCAAATCTAATAAAAATCTAAGTATTTTTATAGAAATTGAATCTGTATACATGTTGCTAAATGTTCTATGTTTCTTTTGATTCTTAGAATTTATAGATATGACTATTTTCTCATTGTTGGGATAATTACACAATATTTTGGGCATGGTCAGGTTGCACCCCTATCCAAATGGCGTGATCCTATATAAAATTTTCTTCTAGGTGTTTTATGGATATTAAACTTGGTCAAAGATGTATTTATAAAAATAATATCTATGTAATTCATTGTAGGAGTTTAGCCTCCAAGACAAGCCACTATGTATGCCTCCTCTTTTGAGGTGAGTTTTTGAGCCTATGCAACACATATCTCAAAATAAACATTTATATAATATGTTATAAAAATATGTTAATATGAGTAGTAGTGATAACATGGAGGATCATGGTATCATTATAAATATAGTTAGAGAAAAACAGTAATGTGAGATGCATGTAAAAACCAACATACATAGTGATATTGTCAAGATAGATGTTAGAAATTAAGAATGTAAATAAGTGATCAAGACTAAGTGACATGATATGAATAGAACTAATTGGGGAGGGATTCATGATATTTATCATGGCATTAAAAGGTTTGGAATATGCATGATGTCCATCATGGCATTGAAAATTGAGCAAATGGAAAAAATAAAGTGTGATGGCCATGAAAAGCACAAAAAAAGAGTACATGCAAAACAAAAAAATCATAAAGTATAAATTTAGGGGGTCACATACAAAGGAAATGTTCAAATGTCACTCATACATATAATCATATAATGAAGGGTCTAATATACACACAAGGACATTTTAAAATGTACATAAGACAAAAAAAATAATACAAACAAGACATCGAGCAAGAAAGAAAACATGAAAATCATGCATGAATACATTTAATTAGTCAATGTAATAAATTATAACACTATTAGATTCAAAAACTTAGTTAACCAATGAGATATCAATGTCGTAGGTAACTGATAAATATCTATAAATGTTATGTGATGTAAATAACTAAAGTGTGAACAATAAGGGATAGTCAAACAAGGGTAAAAACTCTATATAATATGCCCCCAATGAGCTTGTTAATGTATATACAAGATATGAAAGGATTATGTATTATTCATATCTAAGAACTAATAACCATTATTCACTAGGATAGGGCCATTATAACAGGACAATAGTTTGGGATGTTCCTATCCAAATAGGGTTATGTCTATTTACACTTTTTGAGTTTGAGACAGTGAAATAATGTGCATCTAGTTTTATAAATGGCAACATGTATGCTCTATATTCACTTATGTATACTTGTGAGGCATATATGATATTATACTATATATAAATGAGAAATAAATAAATAGTATATAAATTAATTGATGTAAACGAAGTAAACATAAGCATGCATAGGTCTTAATTTTTAAAATATCTGATTTATTTTTATTTTTTAATTATGTTTTTCCATATATGAAAAATATGATAATCTATAAATCAAAAAACACATCCAAGGGATGTGGATATTCATAAGTTGGATCTAGTGGAAAGCATTGAGTATTGGATACTGAATCTTGTCAAAATATCGTAGATCATCATCATTTTGGTCATCATACCATTCATGCTCTATAATTTAGCCTTATCTTTTACATTATTTTTGACCCTACACAAGTATATTACATGTTATTTTATTATGTAATAAGGCTCATGGGCTATTTATGGTTAGATTAACTTTGAGATAGATACTTATCATTTTTGAATATGGGATTGTTATCAATACCATCATGAAAAGTATGAATTATACTATTCTAAAATTTAAAATTTAAAACGTTTCTATAACTTATCAACTATAGCTTCCATCTTGTGTAACCATTGTATAAAATCTAAGTTGCTAAAAGGAAAACCTATTAGGTTTTGTAAGACTCATCATATCTATTGAATTCAACCCAGTGTTGTCTTCAAACAATAAATTAATGATGAAGGAGAGAGATTATGGAAGACAAAGTTGATGAAAAAAAGGAGATAAAAAAGGAAGATAAGAGTATAGAGTCAACCAAGTTGACCTAGTACTGAAAATAGGGTATGAAAAACTTAGCCAAGAAGGATGTAGAATTGATTCGGTTAACTTAGTACTATAACCCAGGACAAAGGAAATAATAATAAGGATATAGAGTCAACTAGGTTGACTTATTACTATAATCTAATAGGCAAAAATGAGTATTGGGTGGATTAGGTAAACTCAATACTATAATCAGGGGAAAAAATAGTGTATAAGAGATTATGCTGAATAAAATAACAATTTATTAACAATAGGGAATTTTTTTTTGAAATCTACTTTAAAGTAAGAAATGTAACTAAACACATAATCAATTGGGTCAATGAGAATGATCCAATTGAGGTACACAACACAAAACCTTGCACCAACACTGACCAGTGCAAGTTTTTACAATACAACATTCAATGAGAAGAGAACAATTAGTCAAATGAAAAGAAAATGTTAGCTAAGTGGTCATCTTGAATGTTTTTAGATTATTATATAGTATTATTTTAAGTGTGATGGGCAAGTTGGCTAAAATTAAAGAACTATAAATGAATCTATGGATGGTTTTTGGATATTTAGGCTAAAATGGATATGTGTTGGTAATTGTACTAGCTTGGTATTGGGGCTTCCCCTTCACTTCATAATCCCACAATGATAAGGGTGTTAGGTGATATTATAATATATACCATTAAACTTGTGTTTATACTTCACCAGAAAACCAAGTTGGCTTTCCCCTTGGTGATGAAATCCAAGTAGATAGGTCTTAGGTAGTCAAATGTTTAAATACATTTTGAAATTATGTGATTTGGTAGTGTCTGTAAGAAAGAGAAAAATAGTAAAAATAAATGTTATGTTTAAAAATAATCTAATTATACTATGTGAGCTACTCTAAGTATGTAAATAACTAAAAATGAAAGTGTGAATTAATTACTAGCATATAGTTGTTAATTCACAATTTAAGCACTATACAGAGTCATTTGAGATGAGAATGTATGAAAACATTATAGAAAAAAGTTGATAAGGTCACTTCTATACTATAGAATCAAGATTATTTAATAACTAAGTTGACCAAGTTGACCTAATGTTTTATATAGAAGATAATCTACATAACTAGGTCAACCAAGTCAACCTAGTTTGCTATAGGATTTTAATTTTTAAAGACTACAAACTTTGTAAAACAAAACTATAAGGAAGAACTAAATTAAAAGAGATAAATAAAGGAACCTTGGTGGGTCAAAAGATGATAAGGATTTTGGAATTTTTGTTGAAGTGCCTTAAATGCTTGCTTGTAAGTTCTACCAACTATGTCAGTTGGGTTGACCTAGTTCTTCAATTCCTTATTAGCTAAATCTTGTTAAGATGACTGAGTCAACTTGGTCAATCTGGTTTATTATCTAGAAGCTGATTGTGATACTAAGTTGACCTACACAACTTATTTTATTTTTATGAAGTTAAATAAGATACTAAGTCAACTTGTTCGACATAGTCTATTGTCTTAAATTGAATAAGAGCACTATGTCGACCTATTTAATCGAGTAATTTATATCTAATGAAGACCTAAACAAAAATAGTAGAAGCATTTTTATGTGACTATGTGTTAAACCTATGCATAGAAGTTAAGAACTATACTGACCTAGTCAACCTAATATCACAAATATAGAAAAATAATAAAATGATAAAATGAAATCCATGAAAGAAAACCTGCTAGGGTTAGATTCACATAGAGTTCGCTATAATGTATGAAATCATAAATGCATTAGATCCACATATCAATCCTAGCTTAGAGAAGATAGATCCTACTTATATTTATGATTGAAGGTACATTAGATAATCAAGAACATGACTAATATGGATCTTATAGACCTAATTAGGGGATATCTTACCATAATAAAATCACTGGGGAGGGTTCTAAAGCCTCCAATCAAGTAAAACTATTCAATAAAACTAACTAAGTCCCATGTTATCATATTCACTAAACTAATAACATGTAAAGCAAATATCTAATCTAGTGCTCACCAAAGTTTGTGGCACAAAGTGGGGGTTATAAATAATAAAATTAAACATGTGTAGAAGACATATACTCATGTCAATGTATATGCAATCCTAATGCATGGAAGATAAGTAAAAATGCATATCTATCTACTCTTACAAAGGAGGAACAAAGTTAGGAATAATTATCTTTGAAGATGAACCCACCGAGCCTCAATCTCTTCCTTGGAAAAGGTGCTTCATAAGGGGTTGTTTTGGTATGTAAAGATGATAAGGATAAATCAGCTCTAGGATACACAACCTATCAATGCATCCAAAAGACTTATCCAAAAGATAATATTTATATCTCCAAAGAAATAATAAAACCCTAAGCTTGTTCCTCAAGTAGAATGGTGGATAAGTAAATGCACAATATATCTTTATTATTCTTCTCTTCCCTAAATAATGGTGAAATGAATGTGCTTGTATAGGTTGATTTAACCCTAAACCCTTTTGAAAGTTTTGGATGGCAGGGTCGACCCAGTTGACCTAGTATCATTATTGGCAAAAAACTCACTAGATCATGGTCTAGGTCAGCCAAGAACTAACCTAGACCCTAAATAAGTTTTGTCAATAAGAATAAAAGATCATCACAACTGACATAATCATATAAAATATCAAAAGGGATTTTAGGTTAGAAAAAGGGCTAATGAAGGTGGTAAAAAGCTAGAAGAGTGTGAAAAAGAGAAGGCCTAGCTTAGGGTAATGATTTTTAGGAGACAAGTGTGTAGATATCATGTGGAAAAGGGTGACAACAATCCTAATAAGCACCAATGGTCTATCCACCCCTTTTTTGGCACACCCCTTAAGGTGTGAACTCAAATAGATTGAGACTCAATGGGTTCATTCAAGATAGAGAGCATTTATAGTTGATAAAAAATTTGAAATATTATGTGTTTATAGATGCCCCACTAAAATCTCATCACGTGTCATGTAAGTGCAATAAGGGATGGTGTTTCTAGAATAGAACATGATGACACATAATGTTGATGCTAAATAAAGTGTAGTAAGGAGTAAATAAGATAAATGAAATGACATAATTGAAAAACACATACCTTTACTTATCTTAGTACTATAGATAAAGAAAAAAATGTGAGAGATATGAAGGTGTCCAATGTGAGGAACATTAGGCAAACCTATATAGATTAGTGCAAAAAGAGTGAAAAATCAAATTTTTTACAATATAAACACACAATAGTGGATGTCAGGATTCCAAAATTTTTTATGGTTCAAAAAATGAGTTAGTAAAAACAAATATATAATCAAAACAAGGAATCTGATGATAAATATTTGAAGGGCAAATAATTATGAATAGTAAATATAAATAGGGTGAAAGAAACATTTATTTTTTATTGTTTGACTATTCTGAGAAAAAAATGGATCTCTGAGAGACCTAGCAAAATCTTAGAGAGCCAGGATGATGAGGAGATGACATCTGAGATGAGGAGGATGCCTATCAACCATAGCGAGTGCAACATAGGTAAACAACTAAGATTTTTTTAAAAATGAGTGTTTTATTTGAAATTGAGTGTTTTATATAAATTTTTTAATTGGATCAAGTTTAGATATTGGAATGAACCCTAGGAACTTGTTAAGGACCTTAGGGGTCAAATGGGTTACTTAGTTGAAAGGGGTCAAAGTAATAAATTTTTAAGGAATTTATTACAATGGGTCAAAGAGTCATCATATTGAAATTACAAGGTCAACCCACTCAACCTGGTAGGTAAAAAAATAAAGTTTTTAAAGGGTCAACCTAGTAGTTTCTTAGCTGACTTAGTTGGTTGGGGAAAATATTGATATAGTACATCATGGCCAACTTAGTTTGTTAAGTCAAAAAAGTTGACTTAGTACTATAGGGGAAAAAAGGAAGGTTGGCATATTTGTTTTAAGGATAAGTGCCCAACCTAGTACTATAAGGTTGACTTAGTTACTAAGTAGTCGATAAAGTATGTTTACGGCACAGGGTGGTTAAATTAGTATTGAAATGGTTGATTAAGCTAAAATGGGTCAAATTGGTAAGAAATGAATAAATTAAAGTAAAAAATGGTTTGTTTTTATGAATTTTAAAAGAATGTATTTTGACTATGAGTGACATGGAGGTCTAATACATCTTTTGTTATTTGATTATTACATGTGTGTTAGAGATTTTGATGATTGTTATATGTATCATGGCTACTAAATATATTATAAAACCTAACGGATGTAGACAAAGATAGATTGGTCATGCTAGGCTTAGGAGATATCATGGATATATAGTGGGTCCCACTAAGTGTTGATTTAGTGGTCATGTTCTTGGTAACCTGAGAATGCTTGACCAATACTTTTATATGGGTAGTGGATGGGGATACCATAGAGGTTGCTATCACTTTAGAGGATGTCCATGCATCACTTAGACTACCTATAGGGGGACATTGATGATCACAAGTATACTAGATGATCAGGAAAAGAGGTAATAATTAGCCCAATGGGTGACATGATCAAATAGTATTAACCCAAGACTGAGGGTGAGTCTATTTGATATCTATATTACATTTATTATAGATATCCAAAAGGATATGATAATACTTGAGATATCATAAGTACTATGTCATAAGTCAGATGGAAAGGTACTATTGTATGTAATAGCCTTAGGTTAGTCAATATTGAAGTAGGGTCACTCTATGACTCATGTTCTATCATCTAGGTTCAGTTATGCATGATATGTATGGGATCTTATCTAAAGGTTAAAATACCATGGTGATATTGGAACTAAAAATTTATTATATATATGAAATGATATTTATGTATCATCTAGATGGGTTACCCCATGTGGTTGATGATTAGTTACCTCAAGTTTTGATATGGAGATGGGATCAAGTGGCATGGGTCATGCCCCACATGACAATGATATATACGATTACATGAGAAGAGATCATGTGGCATATTCATGTACACATTGTGACTATTTGGTTGAATTGGAAAACTATGGTGTTAGGGTTAGCACAAGTGAAAATATGAGCCACTACACTTGGTGGGTAAATCCACATCCAATGGCATGCTTGCCAAGATTGTTCAGATTCCCTCACCTAATGGTTGTTATAGTGGTGACTACATTTTGGGTTCATCATGCAATAGAGATAATGGGGAGAAGAGGAACACCAATGAAGGCACTAGAAATCAAACCATGATGTGTGAGACCATAGACTAGTTGAGCACAATAATTGGAAGCTAGAGAGGGCATGGATGTGGATTCAAGAGTATCATAGGTACCACATCTGAGATCATAGTAAGAGTGGTGAATACCTTGGTTATACCATTGATAGATACACCAATAGTGTGAGATAGAATAGATGGTGGTCATCTAGGATAACCCATCAGTTAGCCTAGGGTAGAGCTAGTCTATAGAGATACCACTAAGGTGACGTTTGAGATGTGCATGGGTAGTGACCTTAGGTTTTTATTTGATTTGGAGGCATCTCAAAAATTAGTTACTTAGGGGATTAGATAATGGAAAGACCATTCTTAGTGGATGAGTAGATAGGGAGATGGTGATTGGTGACATTGGGACAGATAATAAATGGTTGTAATTTTTAGTCTGTAAAATAGAATACTAGTTGTATAAGATTTGATTGATAGATTGTAGATAGATATATTTTGAGATACATATGTAATCTCTCTATTTGGTTTTAATTTTATAAATATTATGTGTGAGGAGGAGGTCAAATGGGGATACCTAGTGATGGGAACACACCATGATATTCTACATGGGGTGATAGCACCGTATGACTACCACATTAGATAATCCTATGGTACCATTTTCCCTAGCTCAGGTGAGTTGGTTCAGACTAGTAGGGGAGGTCAAAATTTAGCTACAAACACATGGAGATGGTAAATATCCACTAGTATGGGTGGGATCAAGAGAGTTACATTCATGGTAGGCCTTGGCTCAAGAGACATCCATGTATTTGGCTACCACTATCCAGCTAGGATAGGTTTAGGTCCAAGTGGCCAACCTACAAGGATAGCTAGTAGGATTGATATCTCAAACATCTTCATTATAGTGTACTATTCAAAGGGTACTATCTGAGGCATCTATGCGTATAATGGCTAGGCCATGAGATAGACATGATAGAGCCCAACCTTAAAGCTAGATTGATGTATTTTTTTACTTTGCAAAAAAAGCATGATATATAAAGATATCATATTTTGATAGTTAGATGTTGATCTTATGTTTTATATTATTGCTTTGGTTATGGATTCATGGATATATTTATTTATATCACATATGTTTTGATTTTTTGTATATGTTATAAAAAAATTAATGTGTGGTTTTCTCTTTTCTATCATTATATAGGACACATAAATGGTTAAAAAGAAATAGGAAAAAAGGACTTGGAAAAGTATAATTAATCAAAAATAAATGCACTACACAATATTTCACATTGGGAAATGTGTAATTAAAAAATTTGACTAAGTATAAATAACCAAAGAGTGGTAAACAAGAAGGCAAAAAAATGTTTTTAAACCATGAGAAAGAGTGTTACCAAATGAAAAAAAAGTAAAATCACACTAAATCATGTTGCAAAGTATGAAAATAATTTAATAAAAATGGAAAGTTCATGAAAGAACATTGGTATAAGAACAAATCAGTTAAGTTAATCAATCATACTAAATATTTTTGGGAAGTATAAAAGAGAAGAAAAAATTGGTTAAAAATAGTCTTAAATTAGTCATACTAATTCAAGTTGGGGAAGTATGAAAAAATTAATAATAATGGTTGAATTATTACATGAAATTATAAAATAAGAAGATAAAACTAAAAGATTAATGAAGTATAAAAAATACTAATTCAAGATGGAAAGCATGTCAATGATGTGTAGCTCATAATCAATCACATCTTACCTCATATTTGACATATGTAATTTCATTATGACTCGGATATTGGAAAATGTTGTGAGGAAGGCCGACTCTTATCCATGATGTTACACTTTAACTCACAAAGGGAACACCAATAGGATGGAATTAATATGAAAATATAGTAAATGGGGATGGTTGTAATGAAAATGTGAAAATTTTGGTAATTTGTGAGGAAAACTAGGTCATATCCATGATCTTACAATGCAACTCACAAATAAAATCCCTAGGGGAGTTATTAGTGAACAAGACAATATTTCTCAAGGGGAAATATTAGGATTGTAAAGAGTGAAAAAGGTAATGTAATAAGCATAAAATAGGTATCTTATGAGAATAACTTAGGAGACATAAGGCACACTACTGACATGAAAAATACACTAAATAATTAGTGACCATCAATATATAGAGGATACCTATTCGCTATAGACACAAAGTTGTGTAGGAAACTAAGTATGCTACTAAGATAAATTAATGTTGTAGGTTTTGTAAAAGAAAAAAAAAATGGACCTAATTTCCCATAACATTTCCCCCATTCATTAGGACCCCTTACAGAGGTGTCAATCTATTGTGAAGATTGGGTACTTGTGTGATAAACTAGGTATAACTAAAAGATTTTTTTTAATTCTCCTTTTCTAATCTACTGGCCTAACGCACCCCAATGAATCTCATGAGTCTAACTATGGAGTTTTATCTTTGATTAGAAAAAGGATATGTGCTTTGAATCATGTCTTTTAATGTGATTTAAATTTTAAGAATTTTGAATGTTGCCTTTTAGATCTTTGCCTTTTATTAAATGATGTGGATTTTGAATGTTTTAATGGATTTTAAGATTCTTCCTCCATAAAAAACTTGGAATAACCAATCATGAGAGATAGAGTGATACACATGAATGCACTTTTGGATTTGGATGAAGGAATCTAAGTATCCAAAGATAAGATTGAATAGAACACTCAGGTTTAACTATGAACCAACATTTTATCTCAAGTCTCAACCATGTATATGCTTAGTTTGTGAAAAGGGAAAAGGGGAATAATGGGATATCTAAAGTGGACTGGTAAAGGGAGATTATAATGAGATGAATTTTTTTGTAACCAACCACATGGTAAATGAGGAATGACTAAAGGGAGAAAGGTTTGTATAACCAAGTCACAATAAAAATTACATGTGTTTATAGAGATAAGATAACAAACAATAATTAAAAAGAACAAGGTAACCATAAGAAATAACTCAAGAAGGACAAATATGTAATTATGAAAAATAACCCATAAGAGAATATTATAATAATAATAATAATAATAATAATAATAATAATAATAATAATAATAATAATAATAATAATAATAATGACATCATAAGTGACATGTAATGCAAAATAAAAGTCACCATGTAAGATAAATAAAAATTTGACACAATGTCAAATGATATAAAATAGATAAATGTAAAGTTAGAGCTCACATCCAATTCAAATGAAAATGTAAGAAAACCATGCATGTGCTCATAAGTAATAATATATTTATCCACATAAATTATCCATAACATCTTATAAGTCTCTATAAAGTTGAATGAAAACTATAGCTAATGTCTCATTAATCTTCAGTGAAAGTTGAGAAAACACTTCACATTGAATCTCCTCAACAAAAAATGTAGGAATGCTTGAAGGATCATGCTGATGAGGTAAATGCAATTATTGGAAAAGTTTCAAGGGTAGGAATCTTGAATACACCATGGTCTTGAAATTGTTTAAAATTCCAAGGGTTGGTGTCACCTTGAATCCTATAGATGGCTCCTTTGTGAGGAAATTTGACACATTGGCAAGTAGAAGAGGCAACTACTCTTATGTGATGAGTCCATATCCTACCAAGAACAATGTTATAAGATAGATAAAATTTGAATATCATTAACTTCATGTGAACATTGATAGGTGGAATGGTAATGGGGAGCCACACATAACTTAAAGGAGGCATTTGCCTTCGGTCATAGCCTTAACACATATTGCATGTGGACTTAAGATTACACTTAGAATATATAAGGGTTTTGATAAAATCAAGAGAATAAACACAAGTGCTATAACCTTCATCAATCAAGGCATGATTAACTTGGATATCACTAATTTGGATATTTATAAAGTGATGAGGATCATCTACACAAAGAAAAATCTCATCAAGGATCATAAAATCAATGGGAAATTTGAGGGAAAGAGAAGTGTCCATTATCTCATCAACATGTATGGACATTTCATTGCACTATTTTAAAATGATATATTCTTATCTAGATAAGCTAGCTTCATTTCTTGATAGGGGAGGATGAGGGATGTTCATTTCAAACAAAAGCTACACAAGATGGTTATGGTGGCATGAATAGGTCTATATAAGGTAGAAAACTAGATTTAAGATGGGAGATTAGTAATTTTTGTGATAGGATCCAGTCATCATAACCCATTAGAGGATTGTTATAAAGAGGTACATAGTGTTAAAGGAGGAGCTTAAGTACATGTGAATTTATGATGATAAGAGGTATAAGGTTTATTTATAGGACAAGTTTGTTGATTATCTTGAGAGGATGGAGTAGTTGATGTAGGTGTGGTTAAAGAAGAAGTGTTAATAGAAATTTGAGTATCATTGATAGCTAAATATGTTGGAGGAATGGTAGAAATGGTATGATAAGTGTTATCTAAGGGAGGTGTTGAAATTGGTTAAGTGAGTTGGAGAAGAACCTTAGGTAACATGAAATGTGCAAGATAATTGAGGTGTATGGATGGATTGAGGAAAAATGAAATCAACCAAAATTTTCATGTTATTCATATTGACCACATTCTCTTTAGGATTTCATTTGACAAGACTATTAACATTATTGGTAGAAGGGGTAGACTTATCTTGGTTATCTTGGTGATTTAGAAGAGGATCTTTATAGATGACCAAATGAGCATTAGCTTGGTTCAAATCTTGAGATTTAGTTTATGTTTCATGGGATTTGAAGGAAATGTCGTAGGCTTATTGGAATTTAAGAATGATATAATCATGGTCAAAATTGGGACCAAGAAGGAAATCCATAGACAAATCATGAATTTACCTACAAGTCTCATAATAATGACCCCAACTATCATGAAACCAATAAAATTTATTGTGATCATACCAAGATTTCATGGGATGAGTGGGATCAAGTTCTCATGGTAGAGGCCTTGGTATAATTTTTTTTAATTCTACTAAGGATAGAGGTTTATGAACATTTATGTTATTGGTTGAGGATAAATAAGGTTGGTGATGTGATTACGAGGGCAAACTTGTTCTGAAGTTTGGTTAGGAACAAATTAAATAGTATGAATGGTATCATAAGAGTCAATGCCACCATTAGTGGTAGCATGACGATTCTTATTATTGATTAACATATGAGTACCCATATAAGGTTAGGATGGATCTAATTAATGCGTAAGAAAATTTTGACACTTAGATTGGTCAATGGCCTCTTCCAAAGTATGTGGAGAGAGAGTATAAGCCTAATATTATAACTTGAGAAAAAGAGCATTGGTAAATTTATGGAAAAGGTTATCATCTACCATATTATGTTCACATTTATTATACAAGGTATTCCATTATTTAAATAAAGCTTGTGTTGTTTCGGTCTCAAGTTGATTACAATTGACAAAATGGGCCAAAGTATTTTTAGGAAGATTGCTAGTTTGGAACTCTTAGACTAAAGAATTAAATAAATCTTCCAAACTAGTAATAAAATGAGATTTGAGTTGGTTTTACCAATCTAAATCATCACCTATGATATTTTTTTCTAATATCTTGGTAGTGACAAAGATTTTTAACTTGACTCAATCTTTATATAGATTTCTAAATGTTTTTAAATGAAGAGTAGGATCAACTAACCCATTATAAGATATGGTATGGGTGATACGTCTATTAGCAATTTGAGAGGTGAGAGGCTCATTTTGAAAATTATTGATTGTTTTATAAACAAGAGGAGGTTAAGGTATAATATTACCATGGGAATCTCATAGAGGATGTGGGGGAACATTTTGGTTATGCGTGCCCCATGACATCTATTAAGGGTGGGTTTGAAGATGGATAAGATGATTTTGCATTTGTATCATTTAATTTACATTATTATATTGGGAAGAATTCATTTTATTAAGAGTTTTGAATAGGAGCTTATGGGTTTGAGTTTCATTATTATCATTGGAGTTTGGCTTGGGTACCATTATGGGTGTTAGTAGGAGCTTGAGAAGAACTGTTAGTAAGTGAGGTACTAGTGGCAATTTGCTTATGTGAGAAAATATGGATTAGAGATGGAAGAGGAGAATCAACACTAAATTCATGATTACCTTCAGTATAAAATGATTCACTAGTGGAAGAATTGATAAGAGTTGGTCTTAGAAGCGGCCCACTAGATGTAAAACCTACCATGTTAGTAGAGATACTAGGCATGGAGGTAGAAGAAATCAAAGATGAAGAATTAATGGTATGAGAAGGGTTGAAAATAGATGGAAGAGGATGAGAAATAAAGAAACTAGTATCCCAAAATCTATGTGAGAACATGGGACTTGGTGAATGGGGCTCCTTGACTTGACCACTTATCATGAGATGGTAAATAATAGAAGGATCCTTTCCTTGATGTTGAGGAAACTCATTGATTAAAAGAGCATATTTGGTTTATCCTCCAATTCAGGTTCATATTCAAGTGATAAGAGAGGATTTCAAATGGAAAAGGAATGAGGAGGGGTCCATAGTTTGTAGTGCGAGTGGCTATATGCATATTAATTTAATCTAGGATAGGAGCCACAAGCTACTAATGGGAAAAACTATTAGGGTTGGTTAGAATCATCATATATATTGAATCTAACTTAATATTGTCTTCAAATAGGAATTTTAAGATGAAGGACAAAGATTAGGGAAGGAAAAGCTAATACAAAATCAAGGAGAGATAAAAGGTAAATCAAAATACATAGTCAACCACATCAACTTAGTACTAAAAATAGGGTATGAAAAAATGATCCAAAAAGGATAAAAAGTTGATGAGGTCAAATTAATAATATAAAATTGGGATAAAGGATAAATTTATAAGGATATATAATCAATCATATCGACTTAGTATTGTAACCTGATAGGCATAAATGAGTACCAAGTTGACACATTATTGTAATAAAGGAAAAATATAGTCTGTAAGAGATTATGTTGAATAGAATTATAGTGTATTGAAAATAGGGGGAAAATTAAAATTTACTTTAAATAAATAAATGGAAACAAACACATAATCAATAGGGTCAATAAGAATGATCCAATTAAGGTACACAACACAAAACCTTGCACCAACATTGGCCAGTTGTCAGTATTTGTAATACAACATATAATGAGCAAAGAGTAAGAAGTCAACTAAAAATAAATTATATCTAATTGGTAATATTTAATGTTTTTATATTATTATAAAGTGTTATTTTAAGTGTGATGGGGAAGTTGGATGAAAAGTAGGGAACTAGAAATCAATCTATAGATGGTTTTAGGATGTTTAGACTGAAAGGGATCTGTGTTGGTAATGGTACTAGGTTGGTATTAGGGCCTACTCCTCACTTAATAATACTAAAATTATAAGGGTGTCAGGTGATTTTCCAATATATACCATTAACCATGTGTTTATAGTTGGCCAGAAAACCAAGTTAGCTTTCCCCTTGGTGATGAAATCCAAGTAGGTAAGCCTTGGGTAGATAAATGTTTAAATGCAATTTGAAATTATGTGATTTGGTAGTGTGTTTAATAAATATAAAAATAGTTCAACTAAATGGTATGTCAAAAAACCACTTAATTAGACTATGTGAGCTGCTCTAAGCATGCAAATAACTAAAAATGAAAGTGTGAATTAATTGCTAGGATATAGTTGTTAATTCCTAGTTTAAGCATGGTACAGAGTTAGTTTAAATGAAAACATATGCAAACATTATAGAAAAAAGTCAATAAGTTCATTGTTTTACTGTAGAAGTATGAGTCCTTAAGAACTAAGTCAATTAGGTTAACCTAGTCTTTCAGATAGAAGATAAACTATAGAACTAGGTCAACCAAGTTGACCTAGTTTGACATAGGATTGTAGTTTTTGAAGACTAAAAATTTTTCAAAATAGAATTTTAAGGAAGAACTGAATTAAAAAATATAAAAAAAATAACATTGGTGGGTTGGAAGATGCTAAATGTTGTGAAATTTTTACTGAAGTACCTTAAATACTTGCTTTTAAATTCTACCATCTGTGTCAACTGGGTCAACCTAGTTATTTAATTTCCTATTTACTGAAGCATGTTAAGATGACTGAGTCAAATTGGTAAACTTAGTTTTCTATCTAGAAGCTGACTGCAATACTAAGTTGACCTGCACAACTTATTTTATTGTTTTGGAGCTAAATAAGAGACTAAGTTAAC
Organism: Torreya grandis; assembly: GCA_037957365.1. Classification (NCBI taxonomy): domain Eukaryota; kingdom Viridiplantae; phylum Streptophyta; class Pinopsida; order Cupressales; family Taxaceae; genus Torreya; species Torreya grandis. The sequence goes on from JARHVA010005784.1 coordinate 400,936, forward strand.
CTGTTCGACATAGTCTACTATCTAGAAATGAATAAGAGTACTATGTCAACCTATTCAATCTAGTAACTTGTATTTGATGAAGACTTACACATAAACAATAGAGTCATTTTGATGTGACTATGTGTTAAACCTATACACAAAATTTATAAACTATACCAACTTGGTGGAACTAGTATCACAAATATAGAAAAATAATAAAATTATATAAATAAAAAGAGTGAAAGAAAACTAAAAGGGTAAGATTCACATTAGGTTCAAGAGAATGTATGCAATTAGAAATACATCAGATCCACAAATTAACCCTACCTCAGAGAAGATAGATCCTATTTACACTTTCGATTAAGGATACATTATATAATTTATAATATGACCAATATGGATCCACTAGACCTAATGAGGGGATCTATTACCATAATAATATCACTAGGGAGGGTTCCAAAGGCTCCAATCAAGAAAAATTATGTAATAAAACTATGTCCTATGTTTTCAAATTCACTAAAACAATAACAAGTAAATAAAAAATCTAATCTAGTGCTCACCAAATCTTGTGATAGAAAGTGGAGGTAATAAATAATAAAAGTAAACATGTATAGAAGACATATACTCATGTAAATGTATATAGAATCATACTTCATGGAAGAGAATTACAAATACATATTTATCTACTCTTACAAAGGAAGAGCAAAGTTAGGAATACTTACCTTTGAAGATGAACCCATCGAGCCGCAATCTCTCGCTTGGCCAATGTGCTTCACAAAAGGTTTTTATGGTATGTAAGGATGACAAGGATAAATTATTTCTAGGCTACACAACCTATCAATGCATCCAAAAGACTTCTCTACAAGATAAAATCCATATGTCCAAAGAGAGTAAGAAACCTTAAGCTTGTTTAAGTAGAATGGTGGATAAGTAGATGCACAATATATCTTAATTATTCTCTTTTCTAAATAATGGTGAAATGAATGTGTTTATATAGCTAGATTTAATTTTAAACCCTTCTAAAAGTTTCAACTGATAGGTTTAACTCAGCCAACTCAGTATCATTATTGTAAAAAACTCACTAGGTCATATACTAGGTCGGCCACGAGCTAACCTAGACCCTAAATAAGTTTTTTCAATAAGAGTACAATGTCCACATAGTTGACATAGTCATGTAAACTATCAAAAGGGGTTTTGGGTTATAAAAAGGGATAATGAAGGTGGTATATGGCTAGAGGAGTACACAAAAGATAAGGCAAAGCTTAGGGGAATGGTTTTTAGGAGACAAATGTGTATATAGAAAGTGGAAAAAGGGAAAATAATCCTACAAAGCACCAATGGTTTTCCCACCCTTTTCTCAGTGCACCTTTTAAGGCATGCACTTATAAAGACTAAGACTCGATGAGTTTTTGTAAGATAGAGAGCACCAATAATTGATAAAATTTTGAAAATATTATGTGCATATAGAAAGTGCATTAAAAGAAGCTTGAAGTTTAGTTTCAAAGCCTAATGTGGTTTACAAGTCAAGGTCCAAGCAAGAAAAGAGAGTGATGGTGGCCAAATGAGGTATGAGTTTCATATTTCAAGATAAGAATGAGCATGTGAGAATTGTAAGTGGTATGATAGGTTGTCTCTATTGGATATTTGTTAGTGATGTCATGGAGGTGTCTAGGTGAGTGGATGAAGTGTCTTGATAGTATAAGTGTCAATAACAAAGTGTGTAATGTACTTATTTTACTATGCTTGAAGTAGGCTTGGTTGATCTTCAATTTTGGAATGATTAGGTATGGGTCTAAAGTATTGATCATGTGTGATGGGTCCTATCAGAGGTCAAGGATAATTGGAGAGATTGTGGAAGTGCATGGTATTCATCCAGTTCTTCATTATGTTCATCTTGGCATAGTTGGTTCTATGATAAAAAAATCTAAGTAGGCACTTTGTTGATGTCAACACTACTACATATGGATGAGTTAGGGGAAGTTGGTCATATGGGTGCGATCACATTAGTCCCAATTTTTTATGGTCCAAGTTTCAAGCCATGCGTTTGAGTGGAGTAAAATATATAATTATGAAAAGTTGGCTACTCAGCTATTTTGTAATGTTTTCTCATACTTAGCCAAATTTACAAAGAAAATCTAATGATGCACATTTAATTGCATCACAAATATACAGCATGAAATTAATCTGAGATTAATTTCTAAGTTAAAGTAGAGTCAATTATTAATTTTGATGGCGTTATATTTCACATGCATAAATTTTTTAGGAGTAACTTGATATATGGATGGATTCCCCTATGAAAGAAGATCATACGGTTTAAAATTTAGGGCAAGCGATGGAGCGTAGAAAAATTTATTAATGTTAAAATTTGACCTTCTAGGTGGATTTTAGAGATTCTCATACTTATCCAAATTTTTAAAAGGTAAATATTAGGACCAGATAAGGATCTAATGACAAGAAGGTGTTCATACATATGCATATCTATGATGCATATTGAGTCAAAGAGGCCAGAGTGTTTGATGTTTAAGCTAGTTTAAGTCTAGTCTACTCTCAAAGAGATAGATGGAATTCATTTGTTTCAAATTATTAATAAGTAGTGATATGATGACAAGTGTTCAATGTTTAATATTAATCAAAGGTAAAGACCAAGCTACTTTCAAGGAGATTGATGGTACATATTTAGTCAAAATTGTCAAGGATCATGAGATGAGGTCAAACTAACATGTGTTTATCATAGTTAAATATCAAGATACTTTCAAAGGAGATATATGATACATATGCATTCAAGCTATGAGAGGGTATGAGATGTTGACAAAGTATTCAATGTTTAACAATGACCATTGGGATTTGAATGTTCAAATTAGTGAATGAAAACTAGTGCTTAGTTTTTGAGCTATAAATTTTGATCCAAGATGTATTTCTTGATGATGTAAAAAGAAAAGTTATATACAACTTCAAGGTGGATCCATTAAATCTATTTATAAGGTCTGAATGTTTGTATAGTCAAATTTATTAAGCTCCAAATTTGACTATGTGTTTAAACATGTTTTGTAAGTGACTTGAGAAAGATATTTTATCTATTCTGATGGTATTTGGATGTTTCAAGTGGACTATGCTATTTGAGAGTATTATAGACTCTATCAAGATAACTTGTATGTATTTTTGAGGTTTGACCAATCCATATTTAGCATGAACAAATTCTTAGAAGTTGATTGTTTGTTCATTCATGGTGTTCTTATGTATAAGGCTAATGTTTGATAGATAGAGCATATGCAGAGGTGTGAAATGATACTATAATAATTTGAATATGTCTAAGAGGTCATACAGAGTAGACATATGCATTTTTAAGTGGTCCTATGTTTCTAAATTAATCGATGAAGTGATAAATAGGTGAATAGGTCTCCATGAGAAATATAAGGGCTACTAAGGCCTAATTAAAAGGCATAGTTGCTTAAGTGTGACCCATAGTTGCTATGTATAACCTATGTGGATGGTATTGAGATATGTTATATGCTTTAAGGTTTAAGACAAGTATTATGGATAACTTAGAATATAATAATCATGATATCTCTATAAAAGGTGAAATCAAAGGTGGTAATTTTTAGACTTGAAAGAAGAGGTGTGTGTAAGTGTTCAAGAGAAAAGGAAAGAAGAAAGGGTGTGTGCCCAATGGATGGGTTGTGGAATAGAGGAGCTTGATGAATATTTATAAAACTTTTAAATTTTATTTATAATGTCAAATATAGTGCTCTTTTAGGTTTGAATATTGGGGAGAGAAGTAAATAGAAGAAGGATTTAAGGGTTTAAATGTGTATATGAGGGCAATTTGAGTTAAGAGGAAGATAGATCATGGCATGCCTATATGAGAGGATTATATGATATAGAGAGGGTGTTTTTTAGGGGTTATAAAATTAGATTTCCATCATCATGTGTTGAATACATCATTTCAAAGGTGGAGATGTCCATATCATAGGTGTCGGGAAGGTACTCATCATCTAGCTTAGAAGGACTTGACCATCCTAGGGGTAGGTTATCCTTGTGGAATGTGTGTTTCACTAAAGTTTGGTTAGGAGTTGATCATACTAGGGGAAGGTGTTCCTTGTGGAATAGTTGTTTCACTAAAGTCTGGTCAGGACTTGACCATCCTAGGGTGGGTCTTCCTTGTGGAATAGGTGTTTCACTAAAGTCTCATGTTTGTATACTTCTTATAGCATAATTAGTCCATGTGTTTGTAGAATTAAGAGTGGGTGTTATTCCCCAAGAGGGTTTCCCACATATATCTTGTGTTCTATAAGTAATCTTGCATTATCTATTTGTTCATTACTATAAACATCTTGAATGGTTGTATTGAATACTTAAGTGTTTGAAGGGTTTAGAAATATAATTGGATTATTTTACACCACTAATTCACCCATCCTCTCAATTTTTTTTACCTATAATATTCCCAAGTTTGTTGACCAATTTTGAGGTCAAATTTTTCAATAAAAGGCATAAAATGTGGTTTTGAGGTTTCTCGAGTGCATAGAAATAAGAGTTCTCAACCTAAGAAGGACTTTCAAATGTTAATTGGTATGCTAAAACTTTTCATGGGAACCTAAGATATTAATGGTATATAGGTAATGGATATATATCAAATTTACAAACATTAGTTTCTAGAATAAGTGTCTAAGATTTATGAATGATCTTTAAGATTGGAAGATGGTTTAAACCCTCAAAGAACCCTAATAGTGACCTGATATGAACGAAGTTGTTATAAAGTGATAAGAATAGTTTTATATGGATATTTAGGTTATTTAAGTTTGTATTAAAATCTCCAAATCATATCCAAGTGTGATTGGTTTGACAGGGGAGTGAGTGAAACCTATAGGAAAGGCCTTATTTCTCAAAGATTTATTGTAGCAATCAGAGTTGACCAATTCAATGTTGATAAAGGGATAGAAAAAAATATTGAGACTTTTATTTAATTTAAATTGTGTTTTTTAGTTATGTTATACCCTTCATGTGTTATAAAATGGTCATACAATTTGACATATCCCTAAAAGGCCTAATGGTGAAAATAATAAGAAAACTAGACATAAGTGAGAAGGTGATTAGGGATGTGTTATCATAGATTAGGGATGAATACAAGTAAATAGAAAATTTATTTAATAAATTTAATACATTTTAATTTTGGATATATTTTTTGTATATCATTGAATATGGTGAAAATGTGGCTCTTAATTTGACCTGTCTAGTTTAGATGAGACAGTGAGGTACAAGACTATAAGATTGGTCTACAAGACCAATATTACCATTTTAACATATTATTTATCTATATAATAATGGTATAATTAATTTATATTATCACCTATATTAATTAAAAGTCACTAAAATTTATTCTACATGTGTTTTAGGTCATTATTTCCATGACTATGTTTTGAGGCTAGTTGGCAGTTCTAAGTGGGTTGCTTGCAGAGAAGGGTTTGAATCATTTTGAACTGTATAATGAAGTATAACTAACTTGGTATCCTTTTTAGGTCTTTAATTTATAATTATATTAAATTTTTCCATGGTTATTTTTCAAAACTATGTTTTTTTCTCCAGTTGTTCAAGATAGACTTTATAGGTATGCACAAGCCTAATTGTGAATAATGTTAATGGCGTGATTCAAGTAGTGGTTGGATATAAAATGTGTAATGGACCTAAAATAAGATTTTTATGGGTATATTTTAGTGACATATAATATTTTATTTCCATTTTATTAGTTTTAAAGTGTTTCAAGGAATTTAAAGGGTACCCTGTGCTAATGAAGACCTGATTGAATTAGGTCTCCTTAAGGCTTAAAAGGGGTTTTGTTCCTATATAATATGAAAAAAATATTGTATTTTTTGATTCATTCTTATGTCATGTCCTTATTAATATTGTATTAAAAATATAAGTTGTAAATTATGTATGGTTGACCAAGAGGTGTATGAGCAAGAGCCTAGTATAAGAACAATGCCTAATAGGCCTAGTTAGCTTGGTAGAGAGAGAGAGAGAGAGAGAGAGAGAGAGAGAGAGAGAGAGAGAGAGAGAGAGAGAGAGAGAGAGAGAGAGAGAGAGAGAGAGAGAGTTGAAGTAAAATATATATAATTTTGAAGAGATAAATTAAGTATTTTATACCATAATAAAGTCACATATAAACTATAATTAAGATCTAATAGGGGTGTTTTAGATGACTATGAAGGTTAAATGACTTAATTTATCCTGAAGAGACCTAGTTGAGCAAATGAGCCTAAAAGTCAATTTGAGAGGGATAAGAGTGTGAAGAGATGAAGAGGTGGTCATAATCAGTTGGTTGACAAAAAATATGTATTAAATATGATAAATTAAATTAGGTGTATGATTTGGTGTTGAGTAATCTAGGAGGTTGGTACCTCTTTGCAAGTAGATGCTTACTAAAGCCCAATGAAGTGGGTGCTTTGCTAGTTGGGGTTGGTACTCCAAGTGAAGCTAGTGCTTCAATAAATATTTATTTTTGTCTTATATTAATATATTCCATTTAAATCATTAGTGGGTTTTCTTCCCCTTAAGGTTTTCCCACTCAAATAAGTTTTCTATGTGTTATACTCTTGTCTCATGCTCATAGCTCTTAATTTGTTACTAGTTCACTATATTGTTTTGATAGTTCATGAATGATAAGGTAAATTTCTAAAAGTTTTGAAGATTGATTCACCCCTTCCCTCTTAGTCATTTTGCTTCTAATAGGAATAATCAATAATCCAATCTTATAATGTTTATCATCTTAATAAATTAGCTAGAAGTTAACATTATAATCATGACTTAATGACTATATATGAATGCAAACCTAAATATTATGAGGAATCCACTTAGGATGATATATGGAAATATTATATGCAATATGAGTATAATTACTTAATTAAAAATTAGATTTAGGATCTTGTCCCACCTCTACCTACAAGGCATATTGTTAGTTGTAGGCAACTTTATAAATTCAAGTATAATTCAATTAGTAAAATTGACAAGTTTAAAGCAAGATTAGTCACTTGTGGGTTTACTCAGAAACCTAGGTTTGACTATGTTAAAAACTTTTATCCTATATATAAAATTAGTAATATTATATTACCTGTTGATCTTGCAACCCAAAATGGTTGGATTATCCACTAAATGGATGTTAGTAATGATTTTCTAAATGGTGATTTAGAAGAAGAAATATATATGACTAAGCCTAAAGTTTCCATTGAACCTAATAGATAAAATTTTGTGTGTAAGTTAAATAAATCATTTTATGGTTTAAAAAAGATCTTGAAGCTTGGTAATCTAAAATAACTTCTTTTTTAAGAGAACTACGTTTCTCCAATTGCCATTTTGAAAATGATATTTTTGTTAAAGTTGAATATGGTCATGTTGTCTTAATTATTTTATATATTGATTATATTTTAATTATTAATGATATAACTATTTTTATTCATAAATATAATAATAAACTAAGTCAAATGTTTGAAATTATTAATTTATGTATTTTGCAGCATTTTTTTTAGGAATGACTATATTTTAAGATAAACATTTTATTATTGTATCATAATATCATATGCACATAATATTCTTGTTAAGTTTAATATGATTGATTGTAAATCTACATATAATCCTATTGAAGTTCTTGTTAAACATGATCAAAAACCTACATGTGAAAAATTTAGTCCTACTTTGTATAAACATCTTATTGGTAATTTGATTTATCTAACCTTTTCTAGGCTATATATTTCATATGTTTTTGGTTTTACTTTTGGATTTATGCATGATCTATATTTAGATCATTGAAAATTAGGTAAACATATTATTCATTATATAAAAGGAATAATTAATTTTGGTTTATTTTATTCTTACATTGATAATTCTAATTTATATGGTTAATTTGATGTTGACTATGTTGGTGATACTATGGATCAAAAATCTACTTTTGGATATGTGTTTAAGTTTGGCATAGGTTCTATCACTTAGAGAAATAAAAAGAAAAATATTGTCTCTATATCTTCGATTGAACAAGAGTATAGAAGTGTTATGGAATATACCAAAAAAACCATGTAGTTGCAAAGGTTATTGGGATAAATTCATTTTAACATTTATCATAGCAACATCCTTCATTGTGGTAGCCAAAGTTTTATAGATCTAGTGAAACATTTAGTGCAACACCAACAAATTAAACATATTGAAGTTCATGTTCATTTTATCTAATAAAAATTCCTCAATGGTTATATATTGATTTACAATTTTATCCTATGGATGAACAACTGATAGATATCTTTATAAAACCACTTGGTGATACCAAGATTTGTTAGTTTCATGCAATGCTTGGCTTGTTAGAGTTACCATTAAGTGGGATTGTTCATCATAGTGCCATTTCATAATGACCATGTGTTCCTTATTCTTATCTATACTTATCATTGTAAACTTCATGTGAAAGTTATGTAATTTAAGTAAACTTCATGTTGAAGTTTTACTTTTTTACCCAAATACTTAAAAGAATACTTTGTAATAAAATGATCCAAATATATTTGATTGGTTATTTATAAGAAAATATGAGATGTATTCTCACAATCATGCTAGCATAAAACTTACCTTGAGTATTTTATGGATTGTAATTCATTTTATTTCAAAAGTTGACTTTGGCATGATGAAAGTTTTTAAATCCTTCAAATTTGTACATAGTATAATTCCTTTATAAGGTGATTATGACATGTATCCCCACTTAACATTAAGGGGGAGTGTTAGAACATATAATGATTAAGTGGTTGCTTTATTGTACCCGTAACAAATTTACATAGAGAAATAATAAATATTTTATTTTTATTTAAAATGGGTTAAATCATCATATAAATAAAATAATAAAACATATTAATTATTACCATTGTTTAAAATTTTAAGTGGGAGAGCTTGGACCTCTTGGTTATAACAATCCACCTCCACAACCCAATATAAAAATGGTTTTAACCCTTTGGTAAATTACATACATATAAAATTGTGACATTGTAATATATTTATGTGTGGAAAATGTAATTGTAAATAGTTTTGTGAAGAATGATCTGAGAAGAATTAAGAGGTTGAACAATTTTGTATTAGGTACACTAGGATTTTATCAAATATATGAATACATAAATTTTTGTTTTTTCATTTATTTAAGATTTTCCACATTAAATTACCATGTCATTAACATTATTTATGTTTTTTACTTATAAATTTCATATCTAGATCACTTTTGTATATTGTTTCATATATATCTACATTAATTATTTCATATTTTTGAAGATTTTATTTTTAAAAGTATTTTTTGAATATGTAAAAATAAATATCTATCCTATGATTACACCCAATACATGCTCATTGGTATCTACCCTCTAGTAACATGGTGCAATAAACTAGTGGTACTATTAAGAGCATGTATAGGTGCAATATATGTCACTATGTAATATATCATGCTCTATGGTTTCTTTGAAGTAGCAATAATATGAACATGTTTAGGTGTGATTGATATATTCATATGGTGCATATTAGAATTATTAATTTGTATCATGTTCCTTTGGTAGGTTAGTATTTGGTATTTTTACTTTACATGAAAATGTACCTTTAGTAATTTATTCATTGTATATATGCTACTTCCATTTGTTTTTTTAATGTATGTTTGTATATGATAAATTGTATAATGGTATGAGATATTTCAATTTAATAATGTTTTCAATTATCTAAAAATGAGGCAATGACTGTATGAAATTAAAACCAATTAGAAACATGAAATCTCAACCATAATGATCATTTGGTAATGAAACTATTAATTTAGTTTCTATTTTTAAATCTAAAGTATCTATAGAAATATCTTAGGAATATGTATTTATCTATTTAGGTACCCATATATATTTTTCAGGTTAACCTTATCCATTTGAATATTTATTAAAGAACTAATCAACCAATGGTTCCTTGGTGGGATTAGTGTGGGAGAGATCAGTCATGGGAGATGGTGCATGAGGAGGACTTCTATTAGTGGTCACCTTATGTGAAGATTGATAGACCATGTGATCCTCAAAAGGATCAACATGGGATGTCTTGGTCATCTTAGAATAACCTATATAATAATTATATGAAATAGGTCTAGATATGCCTTTTTTAAATGTGATAATTTCCCAATAGGATAACTATGTAAGCTTTACTCAATAACAAAACATTCATTATCTCAATGCCCATTTATAAAATGGTAAGTTCAAAAGTTTTGTCCTTTTCCTTTTCAAATATATGTGGTGGGTAATGAGATTATGAGGAATTTTTATCATTATTTTATCTAATAGTATACACAATATATCATGTGGTCTATCATGGTACCAATCAAATTGAAGAGGTTGTTATTTGGTTGACATATATGGTCTAATTATAGTAGATACTATGTAAGCATGTTCCTTTCCTTTTTAAACACCTTTATCATTTTATATTTGACATATATTTTTTGTTCTAAAGAAGGTGTTTGAATTGGTTCATGATATTTTTTAACTTGTTTATTTTCTTTGAAAACATGACTCTTGTCTTGCATAGTTTGTTGTGAATATATAGGCAACTTGGTTTGAGTATACATTATAACACATTCATATTTGTGCACATACTAATATAAGGTCTTGAATAAATAAAAGGGATTATGCAATGATATTTATCTAAGTGGAGAAATAATATCTCTACTAGATATAAATTGTACTTCTAAATGTGAGGGTGTATAATTTAAGGAATACAGATCATCCTTAAATTGAATAACATAGTCTTGTATTAACTCATGTTTTATTTATGTCAATGCTTTTAAATGTTCCAATTGTAACTTACGTAACTTATAATAATAAAAATTTAATATAAATACATCTTCAATTTTTTTTAAAGTTGATAAAGAACCATTAGAATTCCTATAAAACCAATCAAGTGTCCCTTGGGTTAAAATATGATGAAAATCCTTTAAACCAATCAAGTGTTCCATTTTGGGCCCAATGTTCAAAGGAGTGTATATATTAAAGTGGAGGTTTCCTGGATGAAATTCTATTTAAGTTTTTTTTATCAATGTTTTGGTGTACACTCCATGAACCATCATTAGGGTAACTAATTTTTCATTCTCTTACCTTGATGATGGTTCATTTAGTGTGAACTAAAATATCTATCAAAAAAATACACACAATTTTATATAAAAACTCTCAACTCTAATCTATGGAATGTGTAAATACTATCACTTTAAGAGTGTATATATTTTTTCAAATGAATAACTAGATCCCCTTGACCATGAAACAAGTAAAACTTGGGCATCATAAAGTTTGAAGGATAAAGAAGCTCAAATACATCCTTAGTGATATGTTGCTCTATTAGCATATTTTCCTAAAAAATGGCTTCACGAGAATAAATTTTCAGCTTAAGAGTGATGAATTTTTGTTTCAAATATACCATGGTAGTAATAATAGGTAATTTATCATAAAAATAGGTTGAAGCTTTTTTTAGAGGCTATAAATTACCATGCACATAGAACAAAATAATAATTAAATATTTTCCACTATCAAGGGGAGGATCATCACATGGTTAAAGAGGTGAGTATAT